>KN882836.1:202778-214406 GCA_000934455.1 Apostichopus parvimensis
CACACGAGTTACATACGATATCCCCTTTACACTCGGCCAGGGTATGCCCAACCTGTAAACAGCGGCCACACCGCTTGTTCGGGCACAACCTGGCCTCATGCCCTCCCAGCCCACACCTCCAACAAGTACGAGGCTGGCCCGGGTATGCAATGTGGGCCCTGTGCCCATTAGCCCACAAGGTAGAGGGGATATCGGACTTGAGTTGTAATCTAACTCCTCTGGTCCCGGTCTTTACACCCTTACACGGTTACTTTCCCAAAACGCCCCAATGTCCGCACAACAATGTGTTCAGACATGTCCAGAGGGAGATGGAGGACTGACACCCACACCGAACTGTCATACGGTGTGACCTTCAGTCCCTCGACTCCCTCCAACGCATGGACGCCTCGGACGCGGGCAGCCTCCGAGGTAAAACGAACATCAAAACAATTCATACCCCGGAGAGGTTTACGCTGAAGCGCGTCAACCTCTCCAGGGACTTTTAAACCAACAGAACGCAAAACGCAAAAGTGGAGAGCAGCCGCGTCCGCACTCCACGAGAACTGAACTGAAATGGGCAACTCAATAAGCGCGGAGCAAATGACACGCACGTCAAGAGTGTTGTCCAGGCTGCGTCGTTCGCAATTCACCGGATCGGGAAGCTCAGGTGATACCTTGATAAGACCTATGTGGAGCGCCTCGTCCACGCGTTTGTTTCGTCTCGCCTAGACTCGTGTAATGTTTTGTTGTATGGGCTTCAGGATTTCGACATAGCAAAATTACATAGAGTGCAGAATTCGGCAGCTCGACTTGTAACCAGATGCGGAAAGCGAGAGCATACACTGTTAATCTAAGTTAGTCAAATTGACTAAAATTAGTCCTGCACAGTGATTCGTACGCCTAATTAAAATTAGTCAAATGACTAACCACCAAAGATTAGTCGTATGACTAATATGCCAAACTAGTCAAGTGACTAATATATCTTAGTCATATGACCATTCAATTAGTCTGGTGACTTACAAAATTAGTCCTGCACAGCACTTGACCTGTTATTCATTAGTCATCGGACTCGTGTGCCATTCATCACGAAAATCCCCCCCCCCCCGCAATAGAGTTTACTCCCATTGATCACCCAATGCACATCCTTTTTTTTATTTCACTTTAGCGGATGTTTTGGCCTCCAGTTTGTGTGGAGATCTTTGTGTGCATAAAATCTGTAAGTTTCACTCATGTGTTAAATTGATAATGATCCAGGGTTCCTGGTGGCTGTTGCTAATAAAATCCCCCCTCCCTCCCAGAAATAAAAAACAAATTGGGCAATCTTGTGGGGTAAATGAAGGAAATCCTATTGCAAGGTTGAATAGGTATGTTTGAATGAAAAATACAGAAATCATGGCTTTGTATTACCAGACTCATTTATTGCTATAACATATCTTGAAAAGCATACATGGAAAGCCTCAATAGCAGTGTTACAGGTAGAATAGGGTGATATTTCTCCCATGGTTCAATCATTAAAAAAATTTTGTCAGATTAAGCCAATATTTTCAGAGAACTGTTTCAAGGGATGCAAATATTATAAACAAGTTGGTCCCAAATGGCTGTCCCAATCACCAAACTGTGTCAGAGGATTGAAAATACAATATATTGATATAAAAATTATACAGCAGTATGTCCACTCCTACAAAATGGACAAATAAATTGTACTAAGACCTGAAAAGTCAAAGGTCTATTAAAAACATGTCATGTCATGACTCCCCTTGCTTGCAAATGTACTGCTACACAACAAGTGTGAAGTTGACCAGAAAATACTGGGTGATTTTCTGGATGAAGACAGTGGGATAAGCCAAGTTGAAAACATAGTATGATGCTATGTATGCTGACAGAGCTGAAATCAAGCAACTGCAAGAGCCATCTTCTGCCCCATCAAATATTGTAAAGTGGGTTTATTCTGCACAAGTGGGACCATTTCCCTTGTTGTACAGGGCTAAATATTTAAATCTTAATAGAATTACATTTTAAGTATGAACTAGTTTAAAAGTATGATAATTTCGTTTTAACAGCAGACAAACGACAACGGTCAGGAGGTCTATTCTTGTTTTTACTACTAGAGGTTTTGATTAACCCTCTCCAACACACTTAAAATGGAACGGTCTACCTTTAAATTGTCATTAACGTTTAACATGATTTTCGGAATGAATACCATGGTCTTCTTGCAAACAGTGGGGTAAGCTAAGTTTAAAACGTAAAATGATGCAATTTATGAAGACAAAGCCGAAATGAACCGACTGCAAGATCCAACTTCTTCCCCATCAACAACTATTGTAAAGCAGGTTGATTCTTTATAAGTGGCACCATTTCCCCTGATGTAGAGGGCTTGGGGGTCTTCATTCTATAAGCAAGAAAATACACCATAATATTTTACATGATATGGTATGGTACAGGAGATTATAGGTATCAATGTGGCTTTTAGTCACCCTACTTGAACCTGAAATAATTTGGCTTTCTACACCACTTTTTTAAATTCCCATTGAAGTGTGATTTTAAGCAAATGGATGTTGTCTAGCTGCATGCAGTTTCACGACAAGTGAAATGAATCCCAACCAATGAAGCTGCATTTAAATTTGGAAAATTGGTTTTCTCTGTTGAAAATTAGTTCTAGCACTAACCCTGGACAATTCAAAAGTAACAATAAAATCACAAAACAATCTGCCAACACGATACACTTCACACATGTATTCATAAGAAATTCATAATGCTAATGTGCTTAGATTATGAACAGTTTTACAGGTCATAATTTTTGCACAGCTGTTCCTTATGCGTCAAAGGTATGGTCACATGGCCTACATTTTCGGAGACCAACTCTTCACCTTCAGTTAGTGCCAACTGTTGTTTCCAAATACCATAAAAAATATTTGCTTTCAAGAAGAAATTCAAACTGGCTATTAATTATGGTTTAACACCCATGACATTACTTCTCATGAGATTTACAAGCTTTTTGTAGGATGTTTATACCAACACCACCATGCTAAGTTTAAATGAAATTCACCATATATACCACTAACAAAACCATTTGGGGCCATCTACAGATCATAAAGGCATCCACATATATTCTTTTGGTAAAAGAATGTACAAACAGGGACGCCTACATGTGAAAAGGACAGGGGACAAATCCCCACGAAAGGTGCACTTTGTGTTGAAAAAGGGCACACAATGGCGAATATAACCTCATACCTTTCCCCAGCACCCCACCCCAATGAATGGCGGACTTTACATGGCCGGGAGAAGTTTCCCCACACTACATGCCCTTGATCCTCGAGACTTGTTGTACAAAATTTCCATTTTTTGGTACTTCACCTTTTTTTTGGCTTTCGAGGTTACATGAGGATTTCAAGCAAACTTTGTTGGATTTTATGCCAATTTTGTGTAATTTTCATTCATATTTTGTCAAAAACCTGCCATTGTTCCCAAGTGAAATATATATCCAACACTGTAAAGGGGAACTTTTTCCCCTTTGTCCCGACTGCCCTTGTGTGGTGTAGGGCAGTATTCAATATTCCCCATACAAAAGTGTCATTTTCTGAAAGAAGATTAACTCTTTCGAATGATACCAACACCATCCCTTTAACGTAGCGAAATGGGTAAAGTCTTGTTTTAATTTTTTGAAAAGTGCACTTACAAATCAATTGTGACAAGATCCCATGGAAGGGTTAATGTTTAAGTCTGGGGTTTACACCTCCTTTAAGCACACATGTAATACAGCAAATGATATATGTCCTTACACTTTCATCAGCAAATATCAGGAAGCTTTTTATTTTCTCCTTCAACAGCAATGGAATACCAAGCACAGCAGCTACAGCAGTGGCATCTGTTGACAAAATAAAAGAGAAATATAATTAGATGTCTACAATGACAATGATCCCCACATAAAGTCGGTTACTACTCTTATACATTGAAGTTTGCCCCCTGGAAGAGAAACCTGGATAAACCACTGGTATAGACAATACAGAAATAAAACGACAGTATTTGCTGAATGTCATTGATCAATTATTTAGGATCCACTATTTGATGCTTGCTTTCGTGCTGATGAACCCCATCTGAGTGAAACTGCATGGTACTGTTGAAAACAAGCACTAGTTGTACTGACCAAAATGGCACCCGATAATACAGTGTTTTCAAAGAAATACTTGGGTTCCCAAAAAAGATAAATAAGCAACATACTTCCGTTACTTTGTCTTTAGAACTATGTGATATAGGCTATGTGTAATACATGCTATCACCAGTTACACTATTTCATAAGTATCGCCACTGATGGTACTTCGGTCCTTTCATATTTGTGGTATCGTACCTTGCTTGAACTGGTAATAACAAATATTTTTTTCAAATACTGGTATACCGTGCAACATTACATCTGAGGTTAAGTCCCTCCTCTAATTCAATGTTACCTGAATCTTTAAACCATTCCCAACTTGGGCTCTATTAAATCAAACAGATAAATCATTCAACACTTCCTCACTGAATATTAATCAATAACCAAATAATGGAATGTACCTTTCTTACTCTGCTCATCTCATTGCCCTTGCATCCATCAACTGCCCAGGAAAAGACCTCATCCGTTCTCTTCATCGACTGGCACACCTTAAGTACAGATTTGCCATACTTCACAAGACCTTCCTGCAACAAATCCTGGATGCCCTCCACATTTGACCGAATTCTTTGCATACCTGTTGAAAATAAATATACAGAAATATCAATTTCAGGGTTTGACAAATAAACCTACTTCCACACCAGTCACTGATATTTACATTAATGGTTGTGAGGGAAAAAATCAAGTTGAATGTAAAGGTTACTTCTAGTGGGTGTAAGTGCAGGAGCAGCTAAAATTTCAATATTTCTGGGGTGTCACAGGCTGAGTGCCAAATTGCCAAATGCTGTTCAGTCATGAAGGCAGAAACAGTCATTACTGTGGCATGATTTGGCACTGAACATGATGACACCCAACAGCATTCTGAAAACTCGCTAACAAATTCAAATTTATCAGCAAGTTTTTAGGAATTCTTCACTCTTGACATCACTGGAGGAACGACCTACCGTTGACTGTAGTGCACTTGATTTTTCAAATGCGTTAATGGGATTGATGAACTGGTTTATTGAATTTCACTCGAAACTGTTTAAATCTGGCATTTTTTAATGAAAAAATAACCCAATCTTATCTTCCTCAAAACATTTAAACAATTGCCTTATACACTAAAATCCGCCACTACCAAATGTCCGAGATTCAATACTATATATAATTCTTGCAAATCTTCCACGTTATCAAACCTAATAAATAAAATGTCTTAGTCACTTATCAATGATCGTGACAATCGGCTACTCGAAAGTCCGATAAAAACAGCACATAAGTATAGCCTTTACCTGCGCCTGTACATTGTTAGCCTTGTTCAACGAGTGCTACGCAACTACAATTGAAAATGTGAATAAGCCATTTGCATTAAAAATATGCCCCCAAGAACTTCGGAAAACCCATGTTCACATACCAAACGTCAAGCAAGACAATTAAGCTACGACACACATATATGCTAACTAAAAAGACCATTGACCGTAACGTTAATATCTGCATAACAGTAGTACAGCCCTCTAAACCACGGATAATTTAAGTGCCAGCCTACTGCGTCACAGGTTCAGCGAATAAACATATGGTTAGGCTTGATTTCCCCATTGACTTAGTGTGTTGTTAGGCTGCATGTGGTTAGAGATATAAGTGACTATTCGGTGAAAATTTTATGCAAGCTTATTTGCGAAACAGTTTCAGTTCATTTCTTCACATCGTATTGTATTGTATGAAGCAGATGACCTTCAAGCTGCTGTATAGCTCAGCCCCGGTATGATCATGACGCGTGTACTGGACAAACCTTTCCAGAAACGTAATTGTAATACACCCTTCCGAGAAAACATGACCAATTGCTGCACACCCCCAATCCAGTGATACATGATATTCAAAAGGGATGTCTACGATCTAGCTGGCTAAAAAAAAGTACAGATTCGCTGGAGTGCGAAAATTGCCCTACAATCAACCGATTTTTTTCCCACCTAGCTAGGGAGTTTAGGTATTGTTCTTCACAAGTAGGATTACGCTTTAAGCCTTCCTGTATGTTAGGCTCTGGTTCACGCTAATGTGCACGTGTACAAGAAGTTAGATGGTGATTTGGTTTCAGTTTCTTTAGATTTTTAAATCTTAAACACTCAGGAAAGTTGTCCTTGCAAAACATGATTCTTGTACAATTTCAAATAAAACACGATTAAGGACGGAAATATGTATGTAAGTACTACTTTTATTCACAAATAGTTACGTTTAAAAAAAGTTTTTAATGTGAAATTTGTGCCGGTTGGAAGCAGTGTTTTTCATCCGGAGTGGTGGGCGGAAATCCTCCGTGCTGGTCGGGCCCGCCCAGTGCCGACCACCGTAGCTATAACGCTGTTCACCGTTACTTTCAGTCTGACAATTTCATCGATTTGAACAGTAAATAAGCTAAGCCCTACTCAGGCTAATATTTTATGGTTTTGGTCTGAGAATGAACTTTACAAAAAATAAATAAAGATACATTTTTGTGCACATTATAGCCTAATCAATCACGTTAGGCCTATGAGTATGAGATATCATGCACATGGCATAACGTTAGGCTAAAACAACGAACAATGCTAAGCAGAAATAAAAACTGGTAATTTACTTGTCATAAATTTTAACTATCTATTGTAAAAATACTAAATAAAGAATAACTTGCAATTAAATCACAGTTCAGTAAAGTAATAAGATACACCCACCTTGCGATTGAAGACATTTTCTCGGCTACAGATTTCTTACTGTAATATAAAATATGGCGTCGGAATCATCAAGAGCTAGATGCCTGGCGCCTGCAGAGTGCGCGCGCGCGGCTACGTATATCTGACGTCATTTGTGAATTCTAAATTAGTCAAATGACGAAGTCGTTTTAGTACCGGTGCTGGAATATCGCCTATACCTAATTAAGTTTTTGCTATAAGTAATAATAAATTTGGAAAAAAAATTTGTGGAAATTTACAGTGTATGAAACCTATTTGGTTCAAGATCGCTTTGCTTACTTTGAAGTCACTACATGGTTAGCTCCCTTTTATATAAGCGAACTCATTGAAAAACACTAGCCACGGTGAGCTGAAAGATCCGCTTCAGAGGTGCTTTTATGCCGACCGAAGATCACCAAAACCAGTTTTTACGGTAACAGGGCGTCTGCGAACTCGTCTCCAATGGTGTGGAACAGCTTGCCGTCTTATATAGGTGCAATAACTAACGTGAATACTTTCAAGAAAAACCTGAAAACTCATGTTTAGTTTATGTTGATAATAATTTTCCTTCTTTTAGCCTGTTGTACTAGTTCTTATCCTGTTTTATTGTGTATTGTGTATTAACTTTGTTGGGGCGTTTCCGGTTTTTGAGTGATTCCCGCTATTTTTTCACTGTTTTAAGGTTTACCATTTTATTCTTTCGTTTAATTGATTTCTTGCTTTTTATTAGATTTATATTAGGCTTAGATTATATGTATAGCGCCTTTAGTTTGTTTTACATTTGAAGGCGCTTTATATTATTATTAATACATCCAGCAACATTTAAAAATGATGATTGCGAAATTAGCAATGATAATGACATCGCTAGCAACTTTAACAAATACTTTGTAAATCTTGGTTATAATCTCGCTAGTAAGATTAATATTAAACTACAAGCGGAACATTTTTTACATAATAATTTAGCAGATGCGTTCAACAATATAGTATTGGTAAGAATAATACCTGTGTAGGCGTATTTCCTGACCTTTCCAAAGCTTTTCACATCATCGATCACAAAATACTACTAACTAAATGATCTTTTTATGGTATCAGAGGAACAAGCCTAAATTGGCTATGTAACACGCTAAGTCTCACGTAAGTTCTTAGTAGGATGGGCGGTGAAATATGATTCAAGGAAGAAGGGACAACGTAAGCAAAACGAGAGTCAAACACAAAGAATTACAATCGACACAGTATATTCTAAAGATTAAAGTATTTACAGATCGGAAAAATTACATATGAGATCAAATTCAAAATAATACTGTAAGTCGGAACTCCTATTCTTTATACGGTAGCTGGTCGTCGTAAGTACAACTCTCTTATGGAAGCATAGGCCCGTCAGAAACACGGAATTACGACATGTCGCAACTAGATTTACAACATGACGTAAATAATTATGACACGGCCCTATTAGAATTACTACACGGCCTTAGCAATTACAACACGACGCAATATGTTTTACGACATGTTGTTAATTCTTGTTGAAGGGAAATTTTATTTAGAGTCGTGTTGTAAATCCATGTCCTAAATATTTACAACGCGTTGTTATTATTTACGTCGTGTTGTAATTCTCCTTACAAACCTTGCAGGCAAATGCACGTACGTACATGTGGTACCGGGTCGTCCCACCCCTGAATTGTTTTTTTGCCATCCAACACGTTATTTCTAGGCCTAGGCCCTGTACAGGTGTATATGTATTAAGCCAGGGAGCCCTAGGCTAGGTCCTTGAAACGTGTACACAAAATTTCCCTTTGATAAGCCGCTCTCTCATGTGCCCAAATGTTCATATTTTCTCACGAAATTCGCTCCCTTTATTCTTCATCACACGATACACATGTGAAATAAACGTTTTTAGGCCTATGGTAAGGCATAATGCCACATAGCATGGTGGTGTCATTTGTAATTCAGAAATCAGGGCAAAGTTAACGTTAAAAGTATGCAGGCCTAGGTCCTAGCCATTTTCACAAATAGTTTCGTCACAGCGACACAATTAAGATATATGTGCTAAACATCATTTTATCAAAATCGTCAACATTTCAAGATTGTAGGACTAGCCTATGTACAATGAAAATTATCAGTAGCCAAGAAAAAAATACAGAGGTTTTAATTGTATTTGCGTGAAAAGTATTGTGATATACGTAAAGGTATATCGTTATCAGTTATATGAAATTCTATTACATTTTTGGTCCATGGTCTCATTGAGGGGAAATTTTGTGTAGGCCCCTACATATTTCAAGGACCTTGTAATAGGTTTGTGTAACGTACCGTAATTACCAGGTTCTGATCATGACTAGGGAGCTCGGGCTATAGCTTTGCCCTAGTCCATGATCAGAACCCAGTAATTATGGTACGTTACACAAACCTTCATACTAGGTCCTTCAAACATGTACACAAAATTTCCCCACGATCTCTCACTTGATCATGGACTAGCTAGCCTTGCCCGCACTTGCTGGCTTCAAATTAATACTGGGCTAGCCTAGTAGCTGAGCGATACTGTACGTACATTATGCATATTGCAAATGCTTCACACTCCAGTTGCTGCCCTGTGTGTAAAAAAACACCCATTAGCCGGTCCAAAGCTAGCCGTATCCCCACGATCGCAAAAAATCATATTTACTTAATTACCAAACTTGGCACAACAATGTTAAGTTGAACAACAGTGTTAAGTTGTGCATGCATGCATGGTCATATTATTATTTTAAATATACAGTTATATGGAATCATGTTTGGTCTCTGTGCAAGTGTATGGGTCTATCCATGGGCGATCTTAACGTTACTAATATAGGATATATATGTATATTGACAGCTTTAATAGGCCTATCGAAAAACGTTGCATTTTTTGTACGTAAGTGGCAGCGACGGTAGAATTAATGAAGAGAGGAACGAACCTAATATACAGTAGCATTCAGCGACTAGGCTAGCCAGTCACATATCACTGTCAATATTGACATTTTACCTGAATTTGTGCACAACATTAATTTGGGCACAGAAAGTCTAATTGGTCCATGAGTTATTTCAAGAAGGCTTAGGCCTATTTTTCCCTTAAATGCATAAGGCCCCCTGTCTGCTAGAGTGGTGGTCTAGCTAGCTATAGATCTCTTTTCAAGGTAATGTCAGCCTTTTAACTATATAGTATAAACCTTGGCTGTTATTTATTTGAACATTTTAGGCAGACTGGATCGCCTCGACGAAATCCAGGCAGCCATCGCTCAGGCAACCAGGGAAATAACTCAGCAGACTGCAGCAGGGCCTTCTGTGGCAGACGAAATGGCACGAGCTTTCCCACATAGACCAGCACCAAGGAGGACATTAGAAAGAAAAGGACGAGGGCGACCGTATAGTGAACTTGGTTTTAAGTTCACTTGCCTTGAGCATATGATTGATAGTATTGTAAAGATCAATCATGAAGATCTTAAGAAGAAAGGCCTAGGTATGTCATAAACTTCACTAAGTTTGTTAATTACTGGCCTAATAGAGAGATGTAAATCTGTTTCATGGAACATAGTGAACACTGATTTGGTGGGATTCTGTTTAAAGATTTTCCACATATGATCCCTCTTCCCTTTCATGTTCTGATCATGTTCTGAGTTCTGAATTACATGTATATTACACTTTCAAACTGCAAATTTAATGTATGTGTGATGTGAGATACTCTGCACTTCAATTCTACTCAAGGTATTGGGGCTTGTTCCATTTTATGCCATAATAATGCTATGTAACACCAGTGTTTTAGTATGTGTCATCAAAACATATCTCACTCTTTCTTATTCAGGAGTTCATGCTAATGAACTGGTTGGTGGGAGACGTGTCTCCACCAAGGTTCCCTCTTCATGGAATCTGAACCAACTGCGGCAAAAAATACGCACTCTCTTTCCTCGCCTGCAACGTTTTCAAATATATAGAGGCACTAAGGAAAGAAAGCTGCTACCCATCACATCGACTACAGTTAAAGGCATCAAAAAGGAGGTTCACAGGGCCTGCGTTTTCATTGTCCCAGATGGCCCACTGAAACCATTAGTGAGTTTAAATACAGATGATGCAGCTTCATTAGCGCTAATGATTGGAATGATGTACTGTATAATATTTAGGGCCTCAGATTTTCTGCAATCACTGAAAAAAAAAATTGCTCATTTTCTATAGAAAATTGCAAAGTATGTATGCATGGTTTGAATTTATAGAGTCTGTCTGTTTTTAATTTCAATGAATCTGTCTGTCTGTCCATCTGTCAGTCAACAATTGGTTGAATGAGCCTTACTTCTTTCTCAGTGATGAAACTTGGACACATTGATCACCAAGTAAAGTGTTATCTGGGGTGTTAAATACACTTGAACCCCATTGTTTGAGGGGCCAAAGGTCACTTAGGTGGTGAAACTTTGAAAACCACATTAAACACCCTTAGTCGATTGTGTCTGGTTGTAATTTTGAGAAGAACAAGAACACTATTTTTTTGGTCTAAAATAAAAGTGGAAAAGTGCATTTTAATAATTTGGGCTGGAATAAGTTTATTACTAGATATTTGTCTATCAACAATTATTATATGATATTGTAACCGAACTTGCGTAGTATTTAACTTTGATAGCTATTCTTTAAGCTGTATTAACTGTTTGAGTAATGTTATAATTCTTTGTCGGGAAATCCCCGTTAAGTTGTTTACTATGACGTAAGTAATAGTGCACCTGGCCTCTCGGTCTCCGGAAGTCTGGTGACTGCAACACTGGGGCGGTGTTCTTTGAAGTTGTACATTATCGCGCGCGTAAACTTAAGCCATTGTTCAGGCTAGTATAAAAGGAACTG
>KN882836.1:215051-227861 GCA_000934455.1 Apostichopus parvimensis
TGCGTTCTGCGCTGCGTTGGGCGCCGCGTTGTACGTTGCGTTATACGCTGCGTGTGGCGCCGCGTTGGACGCTGCGTTGGGCGTTGCGTTTAGTGCCGTGTTCTACGCTGCGTTTAGACGCCGCGTTTAGGTATTGCGCTAACAGTTACGTTATGCGTAATGTAAGGCTAAGTACTAGTGTAAGGATATTTAATGAATCCAGTAAGGAGCTGTAAGAACACGGAGGTCTGAATAAACGGTACCACTGTGCCACGGGCACTTTAACATCTTCTCCATTGTCATCTTTATGTCGAGACTCTCTTTCGTCAACCCCATCTTTTAAGACTGCCCCACCAGACAGGGAAGTGACGTTACAATATATATGTAACTGGCTGCTCCTGCAGATTTGGAGAAATACATGTCACAATGAATATTGGTTTATGGTCATCTAATGGCCAATTTTGGCCACTGTGTGAAAGCAAAAAAAGAAAATGCTTCTCTGCAGATTACAGTAGATGATCATGGCATGTGGTCAGTATTGTTATCAGTTTTCATTAAATATGTAGTGGTCTTAAAGTTGAAAAATTTCATTTGCTAAATTTGACTGTAGTCTAGGGTTAATGTTGGGTCATTGTGTTTTCATGGTCATGCCTTCCTCCATAAATTAAACTGATTGATCATTATAATTGATTGGTGTTTATTGACCAGTGAGCTACTTACGGATTTTGGTTACGATGCATCATGATGTGTAGATGGTCCCTATTGTTTTTGTTCTTCATGACATGAATATTAATAAGTGGGCGGGGATTAAAGTATAATTCTTAAAATGTCAATATCTTCGCAACGGTATGTCCGATCTGCTTCATACTTGGTATGGCGATGTAAGTTGATGAGGGGTACATTGTCACATGACAATGAAATTTCATGTAATTAATATTCATGAGTAGGTGGGGCTTAATCCTTAATTGCTAGAAATAGCTTGTAAACACAAAATCTTAGAAATTAAATGTTGAATTAATGTCATTTTGAACTGGTAGATGCTCCCTGATTAGTAGATGTGCCCTATTGTTTTTGTTGTCCATGACATGAATATTAATGAGTAGGCAGCAATTAAAGTGAAATTCTTAAAATGTCAATAACTTTGCAACGGTATAACCGGGGCTTAATCCTTAATTGCTAGAAATAGCTTGTAAACACAAAATCTTAGAAATTAAATGTTGAATTAATGTCATTTTGAACTGGTAGATGCTCCCTGATTAGTAGATGTGCCCTATTGTTTTTGTTGTCCATGACATGAATATTAATGAGTAGGCAGCAATTAAAGTGAAATTCTTAAAATGTCAATAACTTTGCAACGGTATAACCGATCATCTCCATACTTTGTAGATTGGTGGTGGATAATAATAGTTACATTTCCATATGAAAATAAGATGTACCCTTATTAATATTCATGTGTTTGTGGGCCACATAGCATTTGTTCTCCCTCATTCCTAAACTTCTGTCATTCGTCACTTTTGACACCTTTTCTTGCTTCCTGGGAGCTGCTGCTCTTATCTGTAATTGTTTGGGTTTATGAAACCATGAAATTGCCTAGCCAGGCCATTAAAGGAGTAGTCCAGTGACAAATTAAACTGGACTGAAAAAAATAACCTTTGCAATTAAGTTGGCATATGTGTATGTTGTGATGAGTTGGCATGTTTGTATGTTGTGATCTAGTTGGCATGTGGGTATGTGTGTATGTGTATGTTGCATAAATAGCTGGCTCAGACAATTAAAGGGATAGTCTATTGTGAAAATAGTAAAGTAACTGAATAATCTGGTATTACATGTAACTAGAGTATAGGGAAATCCTATGGGAGAGTGGTATGATTAATGTGTTGGTAGTAAGGTGTGAAACTGGTAAAATCTGATGGGTGTCAGGTGGGGGTTGTCAGATGAGTAGGGTCATGTTGGGGTCAGGGTTGTAGGATGGTAGGTGAGGCTGCAGGTGGTATGATGGTAAAGGTTTCGCTCTGGGTTGGGGATATGGGTTGTGTCGCATGATCCCCATGTGGTTGTCTGGAGAGGGGTGTGGGGTGGTGAAATGCCTATAGTCAACTATATCACTTTCTTCAACTTTATATGTACATCAATAAAGGCATTAATTTTTGGTTTTGTTTATGATGGCCAGGTAACCTACAGTTTAGCATGTTTGCAAGTGTATGTGTAATCTTAAAAACGATATATTTAATGACTGTAAATATATTGAATAACTGGTAGATATGCCCCATGATTATTACATGCACCTCCTTTTCATCCTTTTGCTACCTGCAGTTACACAATATAAAAAATAACATTCATCTTCAGCCAGTGTCTTCAAAATACTATTTTATGTATTTTTTAAAGAGATTATGGGCTGAGGCTGTTTAGGATTGTCACCTTGATTGTTTTTTTTTTCTTTTGGTAGGGGGGGGGGCAAAATAACCTCTACTATTCTTTCATTTTCTTTTCTTTAATTACACATACTTCCATCAGTATTCAGTGTCAGGATTACTCATTGATGTTTTCAAATTTGAAGGCTGTGTTTCAGTTTTGTTTGTTTTTTATATATGAGCAATGTTGTCTACCTCGTACACTGTAGAGTGCCCTGATGTCTGTTCTGGCGATTTTTACTATACTCCTGCTGGTAACCCAAATTGGATACACTGTTTTTAGATTTCAGGTGCAATACAACTCTTCCATACATTCACTACTGTTCAGTTTATTACAATGTCTCTTTCAAGAACATTCTTTGAGCACTATGACAAGAAAATTTGAGAGAAAAACATTTACGGGATAAACTAGCTTATTCCATGTTTGGGCATTGCCATGCATTACCTCCTTTTGTATATAAAATATGTATAGCATGCTTCAAATACTGCTGATGAGTGCTTTAGTTGCAATGCTGTTTTTTAAACTAGAACACAATGGCATAGATTTGTATATTAAATGGTCTCTTTCAAGAAAGTTCTTTCAGCAATACAATTTAGGAAAACATTTCAATCACAAAATGCTCTATTTAAAGCCCTCCATTTGTAGGTAACAATATAGCCTGGTCAAGGTTTAGGTGCTGCCAGTCATGTATTGACTTCTATTATAAATATGTATGGTATTTGTAAAACATTGAGAACTCTGTATTCTGAACTCTGTTAACATTGAGAACTGGGTCTTCTGTATTCCATACAGATTTTTGTAATACTATGACATCCCTGAAATTTTGTTTACCAAAATAAACTTGTTTAATAACAAAAACCTGTTTTCAGCTTCTTTCAAGTACAAGTGTGTCTCCTATAAATAGTGCTGGATTTATTTGAAAATCATGTCATATTGTCCCTTGAGCATTACTTGTTTCAGTTTGTACACCGGTTCTGGATACAAGGTCATCTGAGGTGAAAACGTGAAAGAAAAAGAGCAGTCCAAGCCTCCCAAAAAGTTCTTCGACACATTTCAATTGAACTTGGAAACAATGTTGAATTGAATGTTGGGGCACATTTAACTAAAATCACCTGTCATTACAGCCCAAAGAGGAGAGAGTCCCATATTGGCTTCAGTCTATAATATATGTCAACCACTTAGTAATACAATTTACACCAATTAGCTCAAGTGGGCCCTGGGGAATGCTAGGGTGGAATGGTAAGTTTTGTTTATGGCCTTTGTGGTTTTTGGTTCCTTGCTTTAGCAAAAGGAACCTATGCGTTCAACTTTGCGTGAATTTTTACAGTTTTGATGCTATATTTAGGTCTCACCGATCAAAAATATCAATAAGTTGACCCCCGGGTGACCTTTGTATGTGAAGTTATATGAGGTCAAAGTTAATTTTCAGACATTTAATGCAATAACTCCCAGTGCCAAGGTGTGACACGGTTGATATTTTGGGTCAAGTTGCAAATGGGATAGGGGAGTATTTTCAAACTTAATGGTCATGTGATGTAAGGTCACAAAAGGTCAATTAATGTTAAAAAAATTGTATTTTTGGGGAAGAAAAAATGTTGGAATTTTTACAGTTTTGATGCTATATTTAGGT
This sequence comes from Apostichopus parvimensis, assembly GCA_000934455.1. Lineage (NCBI taxonomy): Eukaryota > Metazoa > Echinodermata > Holothuroidea > Aspidochirotida > Stichopodidae > Apostichopus > Apostichopus parvimensis. The sequence goes on from KN882836.1 coordinate 219,073, forward strand.
CTCCGGCACCTATCACATAAGTCAATAAGTTGACCCTGGGTGACCTTTGTGTGTGAAGTTATATGAGGTCTAAGTTAATTTTCAGACATTTAATGCAATAACTCCCAGTGCCAAGGTGTGACATGGTTTTTATTTTGGGACAAGTTGTGAACGGGCTAGTGGAACATTTTCAAACTTAACGGTCATGTGATCCGAGGTCACCATAGGTCAATATATGCTAAAAAAAGACTTTTTTTGGAGAGAAAACGAGCAAACATTTTTTTGGGTGGAATCATGCTTTATAGTTCAGGAAATCATACTGCTTTAATACTAGTATCATTAAGATTTTACTTCATCGATTTTAACCAACATTGCAACCAACATACTGCTTTAAGATATGCCAAATACACATTGGAATAAAGATATGAAACACAGGCTGTACTACAGAATAATAATTACAACAACCTTATCTTATGATAACTAGAAAGAAGAGAAATGCAAGAAATATGCATGGGTTTGTCTTTGTGTTGGTTAGTAATGGGTGCATGTGGGTCCACAATTGCTCAGACTATTTGGGCCCAAACTTGCTATGATATAATGTGTCATTGTCATATACCCATTCGCAAGGAACCACAGTGCCCGTTGGGCTCTTGTTATTTATTGGATTAGCCAGTGGTCAATGGGGAGGGTGTGTTGATATTTATACTGTACATGAAATGATTCAGATGCCAATTAGTGCTATTGTTTACAATTGTAATGTAATATTACCACTTAAAATATTGCATTTTCATTGTCAGTACTTAAATAGTTTTGGACAGTGAGTATAATTTCTGAGGGTAACATGAATATTGAACATGAATATACATGAATAAATGAATATTTCCCATGCCTACTGCACTGTCTGTCCTAAATACACTCCCCAATTCATGACTTATTCATTGAAGGCAGATCACCATTCACATTTTGCTCCAGATTGTATACACAGTAAAGCTTCTAATGATTGTCCATGCTCCAATAAATGCCCACCCCCTACTTTCTTCCAGACCCCAAAACCCCAATTATTATATTTCATGTCCTAATAAATGCCTTGTGACTGGAAACCTCTCCCTGGGACAATTTCCACCCAGAATTTCCCACCCGGATATTCCCCCCAGATAATTAAGTTTCATTGGGGGTGGGGTTAGGGTCAGTGGTTAGGGTGGGAGAAAAGAGGGAGGTTGTCCAGGTGGGGAATTGACCCTGGGGGGTGATGTCCTAAAACCAAATGCCCACCCCCTTACTTTGGTGATGGGGTCACCTATTAAACACCCATGGCAATCATTAGAAGCTTTACAGTATGTATAAATGCATCCTGGACAATTTAAAATATTGTGTGGAAATATTTCCACAATTCAAATAATATAAAAGGAAAGGAATCACGACACACCTTTGTGTCTTGTTTCAGTTAAGCAGTAAAAACCAGGTAAAAAACGGGTGCACTATAACCTAGGATAAACTGAGCATTTTAAAATGATTGTTCAGGATTTCATCTGTTGATCAGTCTAACTGATTTGTAGTAAATGCTGTTCTTGTGTTGTAATTGCTAAGGCCGTGTAGTAATTCTAATAGGTTCGTGTCATAATTATTTACGTCATGTTGTAAATCTAATTGCGACATGTCGTAATTCCGTGTTTCTGACGGGCCTATGCTTCCATACTCTCTCTCGAGAGAGACGTGACGCACGCACCCTCCCTCCCTCAGTAAGATTAGACAGCTTTAGATTTCACGACGCGGAGCTCTCTACAACGAAATGGCGACACGTATGTGTTATGCGCATGCGTCTACGTCGCCTTCCCGTTGTCCCTGAAATTTTACACCGGGTGTCCAGGGTATTTCCCGTTGTCGTGAAAACGGCAACTGCGATAACATGTGACGTCATAATTTTATATTGTTATAGTCAAGATGGACGAAGAATTTGGACGAGTCGAGCTTATAAAATTCTGTTAGTTCTTTGCATTTCTATTCGAAATTTTACGTTAAAGTATAAAATGGCTCGGAATTTACGTACTGCCAGTGTCTATACTAATTATACTCCTCAATTCTGACTGTTGTTCGGTGGTTACACTACAGACTTTCACATCGACAAGCTGAAGTAGCGGCAGCCTAACAATTTAACATCTGGACTAAACTAGGACCTAGGCATAGCTGGCTGAGTGTAATGGGTCAGCCCTAACACTACCGTTTACAAGCAATCCTGTACTAGGTCAGCTATAAAATCACCCGCAAAATGTGGGGCAAAGGCTATACCACCTCAAAAACCAACTTATTTTTGCCAATAATGCATATTTTGGGTTCTTAAGCACAACTTACGATTGATGCCTATTCTTTCGTATTATATATATTATTAAAGTCTTTTAAAATAGAATTTCTGCTGCAGAAATGACTGTTCAAAATTTAGAGTGTTTGATTGCGCGAAATTAGTGAAACAACACAATCATTTATATACATTGTGTACAAATCCACTGTCACATATATCAGAGGACATTTTGCTTTGAGTTGCTATATATTTGATTGATTTTTTCCATCATATTTCAACAGCCTGCTGTCAACTGAGATAGTAATGAAGCTTCAGCGAGTTCAAGTTCCTCAATAAAGAAACCTAGTTGTAGCAGCAGGTATAAGTATTGGAGTGTTAGCTCAGTGGTTAACGCCGGTGCCTTTCAATCATAAGGTCCCCGGTTGGAGTCACTCCCAGATTAATGTATGTCGTCCAGTTCCAGAGTTGTTGACAATTTACAATTTTCCTCATTAGTAGTTCCAGTGGTTCTGTTAATCCTGTCACTCATATCAGTACTCGATTGCGTCTTCGTTACGGTGACACATCCGCAAAAGGGAAAATATTTTCACCACACACACGTCAAGAGAGTAATTAGTTAAATCTGACACGAGTACTGATATGAGTGACAGGATTAACAGAACCACTGGAACTACTAATGAGGAAAATTTTAAATTGTCAACAACTCTGGAACTGGACGACATACATTAATCTGGGAGTGACTCCAACCGGGGACCTTATGATTGAAAGGCACCGGCGTTAACCACTGAGCTAACACTCCAATACTTATACCTGCTGCTACAACTAGGTTTCTTTATTGAGGAACTTGAACTCGCTGAAGCTTCATTACTATCTCAGTTGACAGCAGGCTGTTGAAATATGGTGGAAAAAATCAATCAAATATATAGCAACTCAAAGCAAAATGTCCTCTGATATATGTGACAGTGGATTTGTACACAATGTATATAAATGATTGTGATGTTTCACTAATGTACCAATTATGATAGATTTCCAATTCAAGCGAGTATCTGTGTTTACGCTCCAGGGTTGCAATGGTTATGAAAAACAAGTGAATGGATTTTTATTACTTGTTGAAAGGCTGTACTGGCCATGCACTCAACCGCACATGACTGGTCCCGAAATTCAATTTTATAGCACCTAATCAATCAATGTTGACATGCGATATCAACGATAAAGTAAACAGAATTAGGTAAACGAAACTGCTACAGTAGTATTGTTTTGTATGGATTGTCTAATAGTCTTGTGTGGATTTTTCTGCTTTTTGTAAACAAGCAGACTGTGTTCATTTGTTACATTTTTCTGTTTTCTACCATTGGAAATACAACCCCATTGATCATCATAAATATGACATATTCCTGTTTGAGAAACAAAATCAGAGTCTCATATTTTAAAAATAAATAAGTTTAGAGCTGAAATGTTGTGTGTGCTATGCACTGATATAGGTATGCTAGAAATGATTTCCAGCAAAATGTACAGTAAGATGGGGCATCTATGATTGTCAGAAAATTTGTTCAGTTGACAGAGAATGAACCATTTTGTGCTTTCCGTTGGCACATTTTATAATTTGGTTGTAGTCACGTTGTGCATAATCTGTTGATCGGCAAACTACATTCTAATTTTTGTCACAGATAAAGAATACTTATAGGTTTGATGCATATCAGACATTTTCTTTTCGAGAAGTCAAGTTAACTTTGATCTCTATTGGGTTGTAATATTATATTAATGAAATCTCAAAATGCACTTCAAAATCTATTTCAGGACTTTCATGAAATGGACGGAGGCAAAAGATGTAATTCTTTGCAAGGAAGTTGCCTTGCAAAACCCATTTCAGTTCCGAAGGGGCAGTCTAGAAAGAGGCAAGGTGTGGTCTAGAGTGGCCACCGAATTGAGAAAACAGTCCTTTAAGGTGGACCAAATGGCTGTCAGAGACAGGTATGTTAAGGAATCAGAGCTATAAAGCCACAAGTCATATAATTTACAGGGAACGTATTTTACTTAATTTATTCGATCAAGGCGTGCTTTTTTTTAATTGAACAATCAATCTTTAATCAATACGAAGAAAGAAAAAATAATAGACAGAGAAAATACAACAGTTAACAGTACTTCCTTATTTTGTCAGTTTAACATTTTCTTTCACTTATTCTTTCGATTCAATACATTCCTAATTTGGTTTTTCATTCTAATCATAGGTACAACAGCCTCAAGAATAAAGTGCAGAGGAACAACTCTCAAGATGACAGGGCTTCAGGCATTAGCCCTGAGGAAACGGAAAGCCAAAGGGAGTTGAGGGTGCTTGTGGAAGACTTGGCCAACCAAGAAGAAGATGCAGAGCTTCTCCCCAAGACCAATGTTAGTGAAGAGGAGCAGAGGCGCCTCGACGGACAGGAGGTCCAGAAGAGGGCCTGTGAATCGTTTGTGGAGACAAGGAAGAGGCGAAAGACTCATAAAAAGATAATTGATTACCTCAAATGGGGTTGGTCGGTATACCGGTATTCAGAAAAACCGGTGGAAATGGTATTTGACATTACCGGTGTCAAAAATTCATGATACCACCCAGCCCTTACCTTGAACGGAGTAAATATCATACAAATTAATGTTTATGTGTGTGACTGAATAAATGTGGGTCAATTGAGCCCATATTCTTCTGGTAAATCTATGGGATCAGGGCATGATCCAGATTATATTGTTTGACCTCTGTTGACCTTAGACCTTTATCAGAAACAATATGTACCCATACAAATTATGAGCTCAATGGACGTTTGCCCATCAAGTTATGGCATTTACAAGGTTTTCACAGTGTTTGACCTCAGATTGACCTCCACCCAAGAAAACAGGGAACAAGTACTAACCTTGCGACCATGATGAACAGACATACTAAGTATGAGGTCAATCAATGTTCCCCTATAAAGTTACATTGGTTACAAAGTTGTCAAAATTTGACCTCAGCTGAATTTGCAAAGTATTACAGGGGTTGAACCCTGCATCTTATGTTTACAAGCAGTGTCACATACATACAGATAAACACATGTGCACACACACAAGCATGATTGCATGGATTCATTCGGTCTCAAAAATTGGTTGCCAGGTCTGTCATATTGAAGAAATTCACGATGTACCTTTATCTTGTTTTGTCATAGGCATTTTGCAGATAAAGAAAATACGCCAAGAAAAAGAAACAGTAGGAGTGATGCTCTTGAGTTTTTGCATCAAAAGATGGAGTTGGAAATATAAATGAGGAAGGAAGAGCTCGCCATGAGAAGAGCAGAGGTAAAGAGGGACGAAGCTGAAAGAGATCGACGATTTGAACTCTTTCAACAACAGCAACAGCAGACACAGCAACAATTTATGCAGCAACAACAACAATGCAGCAACACCTCGCACAACAACAACAGCAGATGCAAAACATGCTACTGATGTTTATGCAATCGATGAAGGGTAATAATAAGCAATAAGTACCCACCTCCTACCAATGCCCCCAAAACAAGTATGTACAAAATTGCTCATACATGGTTTAACTCAGATGACCTCTCCCAAAACAATAAGGATCATATACTCATTATACCAAGTATGAACTTTGCATGGTTGACTTATTGTGTTTTCAAGAGAAAATACCTAAATTTCACAAAATCTCAATTTTTGACGCAAAATGAGCTCATGTCATATATCTGTAATTATAGCACAATAAACATGCATGTAAATTTCAAAAAAATAAAAGACACAAAAGAAATATACAAAATGCAGCATTTTCCCATTTTTCTGAGATTTATTAATGTTGGATTATTGAAAAATACATTTTAAAGTCAGTGTCTGTGTTTCAGTGCTATGATACACTTCTCTCAATCAAAATGGATATCCTACTATATGTTTCACTGGTATTTGTGAATTGGGTAGGGAAATGTTTTCAAACAAAACGGTCAATTTCTTTATAATTTGTTATTATATTATACATATATATATATCTATATTGTACATTGTATTTCACTGGAAAAATGATATTTGAGTGAAACTTCATTTGATATACTTTGTATTTTTACAAACAAATAAGACTGGGTACCCTTGCAAATGTAACAGACATATTAGACCATGACAATTATATTTTGCTGGTCTAAGCAGACCCCAAATTACCTTTGAAAATATTGCTCTAATGTGGGTGGCTCCAATTCCAAAAATTGTGATTTTGAGTTACCATATAAGCAAGTATGTGCATTGGTAAGTATGCCTGAAACTATGTACATTTGACCACAGGCTGAAAGTCCCATTTTTGGATTCTTTTTGAAATCTGTTGATTTGAAGAAATTAATCATGTCCCCAAATACCAACTTGACTGAAACTCTCATACTACTCATTGAATGGTTGTACAGCTTTTGGTCATTTGTTAGGTTACCATTGAAAGGGCCTTGTAAGTGGGCCCTCAATGGATATGCAGGGTCACCATAAATACATAAAGTATTGCCCAAATCGTGATAGCAAAATGCATATGGCCTCCAATCCTTTCGTACATTTGAATCCGGGATTTGAAGTGCATCTTTCAATCTGTAGAGATCATCTTTCTTGAACCTGAAAAGCGAAGATGAATAAAGTTTAGCAATATTTCAATATCAACCCTTTTTTCCTGACTTAAGGGGTGTATTATTTAAAAACATGACAGGCTTAGCACTTAATTAGAATCATGGAAATAAATTGATTTAGTGTTTTTCGCAGAAGTGGTTACCACATCAGATAAAGTTCGAATTGAGATTTTAATTAAAAGAAAAACCCCTGAAGGCTGCATAGGTGGGACCTGTCAGAATCTCAATTTTGATATTACAATGTATGCTTTCTGTTCCAGTAACCAATAGGAAAACAATGCACGCATCCATACCCACAGTGTAAAGCACACTGCGTCATTACAAAATGGTTCTTATCCCTGCAGTGCGCAGTGATTCCGGCGGCACAAGGCGTAATACTAAAACAACAATGGAGGCTTAATCTGTCATTTTATATCATATCGTATTGCTGGCCTGGTGTAGGACTGACTGCTGAGAAGCCCCCAGCAACTGCAGCATGACCACAATGGGTCTTGGCTGGATCACAACCTCCATATCCTAGTTTGTTTTACAGTCAGTGAATCTGATGTCACGTTCAGAGACTAATGTATGCCCATTAGCCTATATTTTTATTTGTAGGCCTAGGGTACATCTGTGTGTCGATTAGGAGGTAATCCAGCCTGTCTTTAAGCAAGACTGGGTATATTAATATTACGGTATGTTTTATAAACCTCCATATCAGTATATATGGAGTTAGTCTAGGCCTATGTGCAACTTAATCATCGGAAATTAGATCTAGTCCTAAGTTTATATAACACTAACAGTTAATGCATAGCCTAAGTTGCGTCACTAACCTGAAGTATGCGTTGCATTCATCATCGTTAAAATCTTCCAAATCGAAGGGGTCGTAATCATAATATTGTCCCCGGGTTCGGACGGGCTTCCGAGGGAGTTATACCGAACCTTCTGCGCAATAATAGGACCCGACATCAGAGCCGTCTTCGAAGACGCCTTCCAAAACGGACTGATTACTTTGCTGCCTAAGTCTGGGGACCCGTTGGATCCTCATAACAAGCGTCCGATCACCTGTGGACTACAAGTTGCTGGCTAAGGCTTTGTGCAACCGCCTATGCCGCATCTTGTGGGTGATCTCCAGACTTGTGCAGTGAAGGGTCATTGCATCCACCAGAACTTGTGGTTGATGCGCGACTTGACCGACTTTGTTATTGAGCGTGATCTGCCATGTGCATTGGTCTCTCTTGACCAGCAGAAGGCCTTTGACATGGTGGATCGCGGTTTTTGAATGAATGTATTGGAGACGTTTAAGTTGCACCCAAATTTTCGTAAATGGATTTCTGTTTTGTATCAGGAAAGTTTCAGTTCTGTTATCGTAAATGGGTTTTGTTCGGAGGTTTTTAACGCAGAGCGAGGGGTGCGCCAGGGGTGCCCTCTGTCTGCATTACTCTATGTTTTGTTTAGCGAGTCCCTCTCTCGTCTTTCGGAAAGGGACTCCAGACTTGTTCCATTCGTTGTGCCAGGGGGTGCCAAAGTGAAATGCGTTCAATATGCAGATAACGTCACATGTGTTGTTTCGAGTCTGGGCTCCTTTCGTGCCCTCTCGCAGGATTTATCTATCTTTGAGAGAGCTACCGGGGCGAATTTGAATCCGGAAAAGACAAAGGGCCTTCAGAGACTTACCATTCGGTGCATCGTGGTCGGATCAGAATATCAAAATTCATGGTATATGGTTCGGCTACGATGCGCCTTGTGATGTCACCTTGAACGAGAGGGCTGAGGTATTTGAGAGGGGGTACACCCCTCAGTCCGACAAGTTTTCAGTCCGAAAATAAAATACACGTTTTCAGTCCGAAAATGAAATACACGTTTTCAGTCCGAAAATGAGATACAAGTTTTCAGTTGGGGAATGAAAGCAGTTTTAATGCCATAAT
>KN882837.1:10784-28424 GCA_000934455.1 Apostichopus parvimensis
GACCTTTTATGTTCGAATATTTCGTTATGGAGTTACAAAGAGTACATTTCGTAGAACAATTACTACACGAATCGGCGAGGATACGCAGATATTCTAGTCTTCTGCCTAGTAGAAAGGAGAAGATTTACTGGCGATTTCTTCGACGAAAACGTTCACAAAGGCATGTTTTCGATCTTTACATAGGCCTATTAAATATTAGAGAAATATTTGCATATCGTTTTCAAGATTATTAGTTTTATTTTTTGTTGGAAGTTTAGGATTCCACCAGTGAGTTGTAAGTCATTTATTTTTGGGTTATCGTTTTGTAATTTTGTTTTAGCCTATAGCTATAGCTTATATATACGAATAAACTGTATACGTATTTACCTTGGCAGATAGGCTACAGCCTAACTGATAAAAGTAGTCCGGTACATGATATTGTAATGAAGGACTTACAGATGGTACACCGCCAACATATTAGTACGCTTATCCTCAAGCTGAAATCATATCCGTACTGTGCACTGGGCGGTATGCAGTGGTACAGCATCCGTGTCTGCCAAAACCCTTCAGAAGTTGTGTAATATTACTGCTAAGTGCAGACTGGTCTGGTGGCTGGCTACATATTGTGACGTCAAGCATGTTGGATATGGCATTTTGGGGGTGTGACGTCACGGCGTCACCTTAAAGTTATCAACGATACAGTAAAATTGATCTTTGATTGTATGATAATTTCAACACTAACATTGGTCTGACCCCCCCTCCTCCCCTCACTCTCTGTTACAAACATTTGTCTGGGTGTCCATGTACAGTGAAGCGCACTCATATAAAATACTCAGTACAATGCGTGTAGAACAGAAACAAATTAATAATAACTTTAATTATAGCTCGTTTCTCAAAGTTTTGATTTGAGCTCTCAGTCCATGAGCATACTTCTTTAAGAGACACCAAATATTAAGTTTGGTGCCACCGATGCGGCTGTGTGACTTCAAGGTCATTTTAAGGTCATGGTTTGCTTCTATAGTCATGATAAATAACGAAAACATTTCAATAAGTCAACGTTATCTGGGACAACACCAATGTTTCGCCGCGCCGTTTGAATTTCAACGGCAATGAGGCCTTACTGAAAAAATCCCAAATAATCTGTGATCGTCTCTGTTATTTGAGGAACGCCGTTCGTGACAATTTGTGCTGTACCTTGATATCAAAACCTTTCGATATGTTACATTTTAGCTATACGGACAATATTAACGACTTGTATTACGAGTATAGTCAAATGCAATATCGTGTTTTAAATTTAAAGAAAAAATGTAACCAAACATCATCAACCATTTTCCCATTTTGCATTAAAAGACATTTTAATTGATACAAATAATTTTCAAGTGAAATTCATTTGTGCTTCTACAGCCAGTTTGCCCATCAAAAAGTACCGGCGAAACAATTCATTGTATGTCATTTTAGACTGTACTGTCATATTAACAGTAATAGGACCTTCTGTTTGTTTTGTTTTTGGACACAAAAAATGGAACATTATAGAGAAAACGCAGACTAGAACTTTACATATTTAACGGAATGACTAATGTGTATACATAAAATTCCAGAATATAAGGTGAGCTAATTGCACTCGATAGTCAAAACAGGATGTAGGCCCATTATGATATAGTAGCGTGGACGAGTTCTCTAAGCAGCGGGTGAAAGGACTCAGTTTAATGTGATCACGCTGGATCGAATTCCATTCCTTCCAGTAGAGCGTCACTTGTATGTTCTAACGTGTTTTCTTTTGTATAAATGATTTCATTTTTTTTGATCCGTGTTATATCCTTTAAGTCAAAAGCCAAATGTATTCTATGGTACATGATATACCTCGATTGCAAAACGCATTAAGTATGCAAAGGTAGCGTGGCCGAGTGGTCTAAGGCGCTGGTTTAAGGCACCAGTCATTTCGATGGCGTGGGTTCGAATCCCACCGTTGCCAGTTGAATAAGATTTTTGTCATCATGATAAAATAACAAATACTATAATACCCACCCCCTCCCACCTGACCCCCAATGCCCACACAGACAAATAGTATTGCACTGGTTTTCATTTGTAGATGTATCCTTCTTTTGTCATTTTGCTATTCTTTTACGATTATTGAATTATGGGTATTGTGTATAACATACAAACTATTCTTCGCATATCACGGCAGTATCCTATACGTCATACGTCTCCCATGCATCGTGATATAAATATTACCAAATCATACTTTTCCTCCCTTAACGGTCGTTATGCTATCCTATATCTTTCCGAAAATGTCCGCAGGGAGTATTTTTAATGTTCCACTTTTTTTTTGCAGTGATCATGTAATATGTACTTTAAAAGATATATTTTGTTTCCGAGTAGGTCAGATTAGCAGGGATAACTAAGCGCCGAAATTATACCATGTGGGGTACTTGCATAGGCAGTCCCAATTGCCCACTAATTTGTCGAATAGCCATTGGGAACACTTGACAATTATAATTATTAGTATTTCCATTTTAACTATGAATGATCGAAAAATGCCTATTTCAGATTTGTATTTACTTATATTTGTATTTTTTGGTATGTTCAATCTCGAATTTGGTAAGTAATAGACATTTTCGATCAGTTCCATTGAAATCTACACTAAGACGACGTTAAAGGCAGAGTGTTTTTTTTATCGCAAGAGCGATTGATCTACCGTAGTTTGTTTATGGATTCTGTAGGCCAAGGAAATACGTACTATGCACAAGTATGCATGCATATGTACAGTTTCCATGCTCGATTGGGATGTAACTTTTTATATTTTATTTTGTGAGATTTTATTTAGATCATCGAAGGAAGTCGAAGTAGCCTAACTGGTTACTTCTGGTTTGGAAACTCGCTTCTTAATCTTAGACGAATCAATTAAAAATCATATTTATGCTAACTGCATGAACGCATATAGGTTCATGAATCATTTAATGACTATACAAACTACTAGGATGGCAGTTCCCTCTGGTTTACTATCTGCCACCGGAAGAGAGCAGTAAATAACTTTTATTCTATCTTATATTTGTCTTAATTGTAAGATGTTAAAATAAACCTGCAGGTCGCCTTCTGATAGAATATAGGCTTTAAATCTTGTCAATATGTATGTATAACACTGCGTATCAGTTTGGGGTTTTGCAGAGTCTGTTACGAGAATTCCGAATCGTCTACAACTTTGCTATACGTGTCGGAAACTTCATAATGTTCTTGATGGGCTATCGCTCTCTCCCTCTGCAGCAGTAACTAGCCTTCAAGCAGCATAGGCTGTATCAGCGAAATTGGAACAACAAATATGCAAATGCAACTTGTAAAGTTTAACAAAAGAATAATATCGCCATTACGTAATCTGTGACAAGGAACGATTGCGGCCTGTTTGGTATATTCATGTTCAAACATGTGATTAATATCAAGGAAAATCGACTTCGGTGGGAAGGGGGGGGGGGGGGGGGGAGGGGGTGTTCCATGGTCCCCAATGTTATACGTTGTACCATGCTTTCTAAACCAGGTAACATTGATCTGATTTCTGCCTCATCCCCACCCCTATCCTTCCCTAATTAGCTTATTTTGCTCGGATGGATTTATCGTCATAAAGTGATTATGTTAATTAGGCCTACTGAATTGACCAATCTTTTTTAGACCGTGAAGAACTCCTGGGTGTTCATAGATACCCCGTAAACTACCATAGTTCATATATAAACTATAGGTCTTCAATTTAACCCCAAATATACTAGAATTTTCAATCCTTTTTAAATTTCCACAACTACGCTACAACTTCTCTCAATTCATTTTGTCCTCACTGAGACATTTCTACTATAACTATATATTATACCTGTAACTTTCCTTTAGATTGCACTGGGATACAGTATAGAACTTGAGACCCCCAATTAAGTTCTTTTTGAAATCTATTCTAAAATTTAGCCTGTTCAAAGATTTGGTGCGGGTTGGGGCAATATTATCAGGAACTTAAAGTAGAATTTTCATACTTTACATAAACAAAATTATTTCATTATTTCCATATAATCGGTAAGTTATTTAAGTCAATGAGCCGTCCTCCTAACTCTTGCGTATTATTTGCTTCAAGTTCCCAGAACTGGTGAGCAAGTTTATCCTGATAGAAGACAATCAGAAAATCACAAACAAACAAACGTATGCAAATATTATAAATATACTAAACTCTCATTTTTCTCTCTGTTTCTTCTGACAGGTGGTCCTGTGTACTTCTAAGACTGTTCCAACTCCTACTAATTTCTTTCATCGTTAAATCTACAGTAGCACGTAAGTACCATACACTGTTCTCTATTCATCATTCCATCGTCTGTTTATAGATGTCTCAATCCATACAATGTTTTACGAAACTAATTCATACTTTCGAACTGCGTCTATGCGCAACGTGATGTCGTAGTGTATACTAAACAGAGGAAGAGAATTCACATGACCTTACTTGACCTATGCGACTGAATGGCTTAATGCCTTTCAATTCATGAAATATGTGGGGGGGGGGGGGAAGCTTCGGTTCGGGCAGGGCAAAGTTTTAAAAATTGCTTACAAAAATGTAAAACAAAACAGTACCATCGTGACAATCTGCATACGTTGGTGATCCGTACGCATGCCAAAATTTGTATTGTGTTGTGATTGTTAACCAGCAGTGGCGTGGAGTTTGGGAGGTGTTTCGATCCGATGTTCTGCTACCCCTTCCCCTCCCAGTAGGCTCACTGAGGTCTAAGGATGCTACATTCCACGTGGAACTGATTGACAATCTCTGCTTCAGATTTACAAAGTTATTTCTATATATAAATAAACATCACCTTGACGTGATTACGAATTTATGGGACTTTTTTCTTTATTTTAAGCTCAGCCAAAACACGACAAATTATATCAAGTATGCTTATCGTCAAACTGAATTGACAATTGAAAGAAATTACTAAGTGTCATCAGGTTTTGCTCGAGTGACCTTTGACCTGAATCATTCCCCGTCGCCAGTTCGTGCTGTTTTTGCTATGAAAATAACTTCCAAACAAATCAGGGATATGAATAAGTGATAACAGAGCTTATTTGGAACACACATTCCATCGATTTTTGAGTTCCTGTTAGCAAACAACCTATAAAATGGAACCACCACCACCTGTGTCGCAGAATGCCAGCCTCCAAGAAAGAGATATTGATTCGATTTACAGAAGAAAAAAAAACACAAAATAACTGACACTGTTGTTTTTTCTCAAGTTTGTTAATGTCTTACCGCGAGTTATTTTCCCCAGTAAATGGACGGGCGTGTGACATTTCCGTAACCCACGGCTGTCATTATAGCAAGATATGGTCATAGGTATATATGTATATATGACATAGTATGATAGACGTCGTATATATACATACTGGTAGTTTACCATGTTAAAAAGAAACTAATTTTTCCCCTGTAATCATGCATGACAGTATTTGGTCAAATATATTTATGATTTTCGAGTATTAATACTTGCTTCAACGATAAGCGCCTTCAGGAGGGGTGGGGTAGGGGGAGGGGTGAGGGGTGATGGTTGAGCAAATGGGCAGCATCTTACCAGTAACATCACCATCATTCTTAAATATATTTCAGCGTTAGATTTGTTGCTATAGTAACACTATATACCCACCCATGCAGACTCAATGGATATCACTTCTTGCTGTAGTTACCAACAATTACTGGAGTTCATATTTATAAAATATGTACTTGATTAAGGAATGTTTGACAGTTGATGGTTGCACACGAGGAGAAGAATATTTCGCGATCGATTAAATTCTCATTCAAGTGGTTAAAAAGTGGATGTGACAGTCTTTATGGCAAGGATAAGGCTTTCGCGCCAGACGTTTCGTGAACATTTTGTTTAGGTGTAGGCCTAACCACCGAGAAGACAAAACATTTGTGGGATTTTATCTACTTTGAGTTGAACTTTTACTGGGGATAATTTAACATGTTGGTATGTCATACTGAAGCCCATCAGTGATAAACTATGGTGTCATACTAGAGGCCAAATAACAATAACAGAAACGTAAATAAATTCAAAACGAATATGACAGAGCTTGCAAGCAAAGTCAAATGTTTGATCGTAAATTAACTGCATAAATGTTATCAAAGTCAAGTGTAAGATTCTTATACAAAATGTGCGGCAGTGAGCGACACGAGAGGTTTCTACGGATTAGTATATAGTGGATTATTTCATGTCCTGGCCGTTTATGTGTTAAGGTTTATTAGGCTCATGGAAGGAATCTGTGTGTAAAAGAAAGGAGATAAGGTTATCATGGGATCGAGAACGAATATTAAACAACATATCTGTTCACATTTAAAGTAAATTCCACTGACTTCGATTGAATATTCAGAATAGATCGAAAAATATACCTTGTACGTGTCAATGGCTGGCAAATATTCTTATTGTTGGTTAACCACGGAAGTGATGAAAGAAGTGATAAAAAGGGGAAAGTATATGTAGGCCTATATGTAATGTCTGTATGGTAAACCGAATGTAAACCTTGTTCTACAAACTAAACTAAACGAAACGAAACGATACGAAACAAGACAGAAACAAAAACATAAAAACAATACGAAACGAAACAAGAGAAGACAGAAGATGCAAAGCGAAACGAAACGAAGGGAAACAAAACAAAATGAAACAAGACAAACCAACAAAAGCAAAGCGAAACGAAACGAAACGAAACAAAACAAAAAGAAACCAAACAATTAGACAATACAAGACAAGACAAAAAAAGCAAAGCAAATCGAAACGAAACGAAACAAAACAAATAGAAACCAAACAAGACAATACAAGACAAATAAAGCAAAGCGAAACGAAACGAAACGAAACAAAACAAAACATTACGGAACGGAACTGAACGAAACGAAACGAAGATAATCAAGACAAGACGAAAAAAAGCAAAGCGAAACGAAACGAAGCGAAAAAGTTTCGAAAAGTGCCTGACAACACTGATTGCTCAACAAACAGCGTCACCGCAACCCTTCTACCATTATTTAATGTCTATAACTGCCATCTGCAACCAACTTTCATTACAATGACACATATCAAACTTTTCGCTTTCCAGACAAGGTGTTCTCAAAGCTGATGTAGGGGGTCTAAAGTCCCGAACGGCCGCTTTAAATATCAGTCTCTCTTCATCTCCTTCTAATGAATTATAATTCCATTCTGAATTCGACAGGCCTATTTCATTCTTACATTAGTGACTTGTTTTTATTTCCCTGGAGGAGTTATCATAAGGCAACTACCGACGCCTGCACAATTTGTTGAATGTTAGTAGTTTATTGTTTCAGGATTTTTCAATTTCCTGTTTCATATCTCGAGGGTGCATGCCTAAATTTGGATCCGTATACCTGAAAACAAACACACAAACACACAGACGCAAATACACATGTACATTCACACACGTCTGTTTGGGAGTTTTATAAGTTAATGTATTACTATATTCAACGTACTCAACAACTTGAGTAACAAAAAACATAAATAGGTCGTGATATCTAAATTTTAATGTTTTGAATGAAAATAACAAAACCGCCCGATTCTTAAATCAAGATTTGGTCTCAGACAAACCATATCTTTCACCCAGCCTTATGAAAAAAATAAGCGCCATCAATTAAGGGTCGCACATGATACATAAACTGTATCCAGGTATCCTATTCAGCTCAGTGGCGGATTGGCCTAAAAAAAAAACGTGGGCCGGTTGCTAAGGCGAATGCGGAGATTTCTCACTGGCGTTGAAAAGGTGCTAGTTTCGTCTCAGGCGCCAAATGCGTCGCTTGTTCCACAGTTCCATTGTAACCTTACCGCATTCTGGATCAATGAACCGGTAGCAATTTACGCTACAGTTAGGTTCCTGCTTTGCGGGGTTTAAGCTAACAGAATGCACAATATTATTACTCAAAACCAACCTACCGCCTTTTTTTTTGCGTAACGTATTTACCTTTTCAATTCCAATCAATGTTCCTATGTCTGGATTATGTCATTGGATGATCTTACTGATGTTTTGAGAAGACAAACTTCTGTCAAATTCCAAGGACTGTATATATAACTAGAAATAACTTCAAATGCCTCTTGATAACTGACGAAGCTTGCCTTCATAAATATACTATACTCCTGGAGGTCTATGAGCCATGGAAGGTATCAAAGTGAATGTAATATTTGATTTCTCGTCAAAATTGTTTACTTATTTGCCCAAGTGTGAGATTGGCAGACAATATTTTGACGTTGCTGACATTTACCGTCCTGATTTGATTTATATACTACCCCATCATTTTTGATCGATTATTTGGAACATACATATGAGTCTCAGGAGGTATTTTGGGAACGCGGTCCACGGCCAAGTTAACGAAATCAAAAAATCGTCTTCGTAATGTAAAGCTGTCTGGAACATATAAAGGAAATATGTGCAGCGAACAGGTGGGGGAACAATATGTCCGTGGGGTCTATATTAACGAAGGTAACATATATCTTAAATTGAAGAGTTAGAACAATTGTATGTATGTTTCTTGATTTATATAATTATCTTTCATGGTTTTTTTTGTCGTTACTGTAGAATCACATTACAATGTAGTCCATGAACCTTATTATACATTTTGCATATTGAATAATGAAGTCGGCCTAAATGCCGATATATTTTGAAGAAAAGAAGAAGATATTTTACAAGTGATAAATGCCGGTGTAAATAGTATCACAGGCAAACAGAAATAAGGGATTCAATGGATTTGTACCATTCGGTCATCAGTAACATTAATTTATGAAATAAATTCTAGGATGATTTATTAATAACTGCCATCTTGTTTGGTTAATTGTCGACCAAACGTGAATCGTTGCCTTAAAGAGTAACGCAAATTCTTCGTGGTACTTGTATTTATAAATCAGGAGGTATTGCTCTTCCTATAGAGGATTTTCAGCGGTAGGATATGGACCCTAGCTGTGAGGTGTGGGTAGACGGCATGTAAGACAAGTAAGCAAATGTCACTGCAAAATGTTGTTACACATTTATACAGCTTCAAATGCAAATATCTGGTCGAATTTAAATCTTAGTATCACGTAAATAGTTGTCATTTTTTCATCTTTAACACTCGAATACAATTAAACAGCAAAGTTGAGTGCGCTGCTGCTATAAGTTGGTACCTCGTGTAAAATATTCCTAAACCCACCCCACCCACCCACCCGATTGCATATTAGCTCTATACATTTGACAGTCTTTTTGAAATATATTTTTTCGCCAAACCTATAATACATATAACGTTGTTAATTTCAATATTATTGTGTTCTCGTCCCACAGGGTTGTTTTCCAGTGCAGCATAGCTCATTTAATGAATACAATACGTTAAATTTTGAAATTGTTATCTCCCAGCCAATCTCTAATAGTAGTATTAATGAAATGTAAAAATTACTACGAAATGTTTGTAAATTTTTGGACTCCCTCTTTATAGAGTGAACTGCAAATTAGGGCGGAGACAATGTACAATGAATTGTGATACTGTTCTAGTATTGGATAATATCAAAAGAGCAAGGAAAAAGTGAGGAAGTTTTCGATATTGGCTTCTAAGCACAGACGTAGGCGTTTTAAAAAGTGATGTTAACTTCACACTTCACTTACAAACATACCTTTGGACTCTACAGCATAATGAGAAAAAACTTTCAGACAATTTCTGCGGACGATTACTCGTGATTTAGCAGTTCCACGAAATATACCCTATGGTTTGTCATAAAAGTACCGTAGAGCAGTTTATCGTACATGTAATTTCACAGAACATTGTCGATAAACTTTTAGGCCTATTATTTCCAACTAGACACATGCAAGACAAGAGAAGTCTATTGGATGTTGAAAAGCAAATTTGGTAAAGATCTTCGACGTTAACTGACGTTAGCAACAGGGAGTTTTCATTCTTTTGAAAGGACGTCCCGAGGACAAGTCTTTTGTTTCTTAAATATTTTAAAAGAAATAGTGACCCCTCACTACGCAGGTGGTTATAAGATTAGCTATTATAATTAAATTCATCTCTGTGGTATAACACGGCCTTCTTTTCATTACGAATGGTACATGCTGAGCACAATGGCACAGTTTTAGGCGGTGACGTACCGAAATCACGTATAGAAAGACATCAAGTGACAGATATCATCAGTGGTGAGACTATAGGGCTTCTCTGAAATATGAAATGAAAGTAGTTATGAAACTTTTAGAAAGCCTTTGTATAGATAAATGGGGTCAATTAGCGACATGATGGTTAAAGTTGTCACTTAGATGTGATATCTCAGTCAGAGACCTCCTAGTACTGGATTACACACACACACACACACAAAAAAAACATATGTATGGTGTTGTCTTGCATGCGTCCATCATTGTGGTTATTGGCAGGCTTCAAACAGTATACTGGGAAGCATTCATATGTAAAAATTACACTGAGACTACGCATGAGCAGTAAGTCTGCATGGAGACACACATGATTTTGGCAGGATGCAACAACAAGTATAGTCGCTATCTCACAACCAGACGCGTATTAATTCATTTATTTGTTTTATCGCTAATTGTGTACAATGGGAAAGAAAGTCTCATATAAAGTCTTAAAAAGACTTAACAAGGTAGGAGGCTCCCTGGGAGAAAAGAAAAGAAAACTGTACAAATATATATTTAATACAGTATATACGTGAGGATTAAATATACAGTAATAATATCCTAATGATGCTGAGATGGATACGTGAATAGATTATATATTACTAGTACGAGTTAATAAAATTCCTTTTTCAAATGTCTGGTGAATGTGGGTTTTGAAGTTAAAGACTTCAAATTTTTTGGATAGATCGTTTCCAAATTTGTATTGCTCTATTACGAAGACCGAATTTCCCTATGTTACTATGGTAAAACTTGCAATGAGCGTTGTCGGCTTGTCTTGTGTGATGGTTATGTAAGACTGTATGACAATAGTATTAAAGGCGAAGCTTATATAAGTATACATTTGGTGATCTTAGCCGCAAACACAGGCTGACAACAAATCAGCCACACAAAAAAATAAAAAAAAATAAACAAACGTGGCAAAAGCTAAGACTAAAAGTAAAATTAGAAGACTGAGAGAGAATATTTAGGATAATGATTTTCAGTTTTCGTTTTAAATATATTATTTAATGTCAGTTTTTCTGTTTTACATTTTCCAACAGAAACTAGTGGTATCATCGAATGTCCGGAAGAAATACAACAAGCAGAGAATGATCTCCCAGGTAAGAATTATAATTCTAAAGGAAAGAAAAATATAGGAAGACAGATTGCTCCCTATCACCCCATCCCTGGCAATCATTTTTGGACCCCTTTCCCTAACCAGGCTGATTATCTTAAAGGCATTGAAGACTCGCCCCACTGACCGCGTGCCGCGCTCTGAAAAAGTTAACTTTCCGTTGCTTGCAAGTGAAGTTTTCTGCTTGTCGCTACAAAATGCAGACTGTAATGAAACGTAATACTTTGTTATCTTTAGCTGGACCTGAGATGTCCATCGCTGTATCGTTTATACACTGTGCTGTGGGTATTGACCATAGCTGTATGTATTGACTGTACACTAGTGTCTAATTACCGAAGGTAGCAATCTGTGTGTGTTTTTTATGGAATCGATGGTGGTGTCTAACACTTCTGTTACACCTCATTCGAAACTAGGTCAGGTTACCGGCGTTAGACGTTTCTTTTGCGCGAGTCTTCACACCCTTTAAGTGTGTCCTTCGGATGGGCTTCTGTAATGACGTGAGTCGTTAGTATACAATAATGATGCTAATAACGATGATAACAGGAAAGTTTTACTATTAATAAACGAGGGCTGTATTGATTTGGATCTGCTTGTTTCGTGTAACGAAGTATATAGGCTTGTACAGCAGCATCATGTACGTACAACGCGTACTGATTGCATTATATTTGCTTTATTGATTGGAATGTAGTCTTACAAGCGCTTTGTTATGCTATTTGAGTCAAATCACAACTGCAAATACAATTCAGTTCAATCGATGTAATTACTCTCAATTCAATAACATACTAATCAATAACATTATAATCAATCTAAGATGCAATAACATTCTAATTAATAACATTTCAATTCAATTTAATTCATGTCAATAACATTCAACACCATTTCTTATATCTTATGCAAGGTTGGGACGTAATAAGATTGTTTGGACTGGACGAGGTAGGTTCGTCGAATGTTGTGAAGGTTATTACGGGTTCAAACGAATTTCAAACGGCCTATAGGTTGGGTAAACGCCACGATATAAGTGCAGCCACTTCGTAAGTATCACTGCACTACCTTATAACATATATATTTATAGTTCCGGCTAAGGTAATATTATAAGTCAGGTCACGTGATACAAAACGTCTGTATCACATTTGTGATTTCACATATCATATAACTGGGAAAAATCACGAATCAATGTTCTCACCTCCAGTGGGAGGAGTTTGATTGAATTCTCTTCGACGAAATATCATTAAGGATAAGCTATATAACTCCAACTATAGTGTCAGTATCTGTACTGACATATTACAAGAATAAGGGTTTAGTCAAGTTTTTAATTCCAAGTAAAATATAACTTTGCGCATTGTTATACTCATGAATCATATCATCAATTATCAATTAAAACAATCAAACTCTTTGTGACGTAAGCGCAAGTATCATGTACATATCTATGACGAGCTGAACAGCTTCTTGTGCATCTCCAAGTTAGTGCGTTTTGACTAAAGACAAAGAAGACAGAAATCATGTTTTAACGATATTGAACAATATGCATCATTATGCACCGATATGCACCAGTCATGATACACCCACCGATATGCACGAGTATGCACCGATATGCACGAGTATGCACCGATATGCACAACTATGCTTAAATTAATTGGACGTAATAATTCTCTTGTTTACAGATCTTTATTCCCACAAGGGATTCCAACTGAATTTGCTTTGGTCACAACGTTTCGAGCAACTCGTCAATCACAAACTGAGGATTGGTTTCTCTGGGATGTCCAAGACCAATTCGGCGTTCCACAGTTAGCTGTTCGATTGGAGGGAGAATCTAAAGTACTAAAATTTGTGTTTATCGATGCGAACAGAAACGTGCAGTCAGTCGATCTGAGGTGAGTATTGGGGAATACAACTTTGTCTAGCAAGAAACGTGGTCGCAACAAATATAATCACTTCAAAAGGCGAGGAGGGTCCAGTTTATAGAGAACTACGTGGAGAGAGAGAGAGAGAGAGAGTGAGGGGTAGGTGGAAGGGGGTAGGTGGGAGGGGGTAGGTGGAGAGATAGATTAAATATGAAAACAGAATGCTTGGCTGCAACTTGAAGAAACCTTTGTGGATAAATGTGTCAAGATTGTCTGCTGACACGTGATCAGTTTGTCTCTGAATGAAATCCTTTGTTAACTTCAAGAATTCTATTTCAATGTGGGGGTATAAAATGTATGAGATTTTCATAATCAAATGATGATATAAAAACCAGACAATAATGGATCAGCCACAAAAAGCTTCGAAACTGTGATCCTGTGAAATGTGTCAATGATAGGCAAAGAGAAATGCTCCTCCTAATGCATAGGATTCCACGACTGCTCTCACGACTGCTAACCTTATTCCACAAACTCAAGATAAGTCAAAGTATTCTGAACAGTTTCCTTAAGTCATAAGTATGAAAATCATTCATATTCTTCTCTCTTCAGACCATCTGAGGTGTTATTTGACAAGGAATGGCACAAGCTTGCGATTGGAATCCGCCAAGACAGTGTAGACTTATTTATAGATTGTGCGTATATTACGTCAGTCAGACTACAAAACAGAGGCGTGGTCAACACACAAGGAATGGTTCGAGTTGGACGTACATCGCAGACGAATGAACCTGTACCGGTAAGTATTGACCAGAGGAAACCTACATTGAGGAGTGAGAGGGACTCGGGTTTTTTTGGAGGACAATGTTATGTGTAAGGTACGAGAGAGGTATTGGTGCATTGGTGCATTGGGAGGACAGGGTATGTGTAAGGTGCGAGTGGGGTATTGGAGCATTGGGAGGACAATGTTATGTGTAAGGTACGAGAGGACTATTGGTGCATGGGGAGGACATGGTATGTGTAGGGTATTAGAGGGGACTATTGGTGCATGGGGAAGACAATTGTATGTGTAGGGTATTAGAGGGGTATCGGTGCATTGTAAAGACAATGGCATGTGTAGGGTATTAGAGGGGTATTGGTGCATTGCAAGGACAATGGTATGTGTAGGGTACGAGAGGGGTATTGGTGCATTGGGAGGACATGGTATGTGTAAGGTACTAGGGGTATTGGTGCATTGGGAGGACATGGTATGTGTAGGGTACTAGAGAGGTATGCGTGTATGGGGAGGACAATTGCATGTGTAGGGTACGAGAGGGGTATTGGTGCATTGTAAAGACAATGACATGTGTAGGGTATTAGAGGGGTATTGGTGCATTGCAAGGACAATGGTATGTGTAGGGTATTGGAGGGGTTTTGGTGCATGGGGAGGACAATGGTATGTACAGGGTACTACAGGATTATTGGTGCATGGAGAGGACCTTATTCCTTTTTTTTAAACATTTCAGTTTTAGTATCCCACGACATGGCCGAGTTCCTGTCATAAGTTTCGTAATATCAAATGATATACTTTTTAACTGATTAATTCTCCCTTTTTTCCCCTCCTATTTTAATTTAGTTTGAACTGCAATGGATGATAATGCATTGTGACGCAGACTTTCCTTTGGGAGATGACTGCATGGAATTACCAGTAAGTGCCCCCCTCCTCTTTTCCCCTCCCATCTACCCATTCCTTCCTCCCCCTCCCCAAAAAAGATTGGAAAATCCACAAATGGTCAGAGACAATGCCACCTATAAGGACAGTTACAAAGGACTATTTTTATCACATGTCAAAGACATATATCCATTTAAGTGAATAGAGAGAATATACTTGTAGAGGATAAAAAGTCGTCAGGAAAGTGATTTTGAAATCTTCTGAAGACAATTATAGCCTTTTATAATGCAACACAGACGACCTTTGGCTTCTCAATATTGTAAAATATGTTACAATAACTACGAACAATGATTAACAAGCCAACTCGTCTGTCTTGAAGTGAAAAAAACAATCTTTGAAATGACAATGTAAATGCAATTAATGGTTATTTTAACAAAGAAATAATTGCAAATGCAAGACAAAACATAACAATAACAACACCTTTGATAATTATTTCAAAAAGGAAACCAAAACGTTTTCATTTTTTTCGTTTCGTTCGTTCGACAGCCAAAGAGAGTCGTTGAACCAACCGAAGAGGTAAGTCATAATAACATTGTAAAGTTGGTTTTGTTAAAAGGTATAACATGATATTATTATGTTATAATAATTAAATAATCCTGACAAATTGAGTGTTTTCATGATATTCACCAAATATGCATGGAATGCTCCTTAAAGGTTCAATTGCTTATGACGTCACAGCTGATCACTATTCCGGCCTAAATGTCGTGAGGGCGTTGTGGTCAAGTGGTTAAGGCAGTGGACTTGTGATCTAAGGATTACAGGTTCGAGCCCTGGCCAGATCATTGCGTTGTGTCCTTGGGCAAGGCGCTTTATCTTCATTGCCTCTCTTCACCCAGGTGTATAAATGGGGACTTGCGAGGTAACTTGTAAATATAGTTGCGTGCGCCGGTTTGTGGCTTCACTCTATGGGAATTCCCCCGGGGGACACGTGGTTGTGGTTCACTGTGGTGCCCCAGGAGCGATTGATTGAATTGTGCAAACTTTGGTGTGTAGGTGTGTCAAGTTACCAATGACCAGGGTTGTAAAGTCGTGTGAGTGGGCCTTGGCCCTGAACAAGACTGTAAACCTAAATAATAAAATAAAATAATATTAATTCATGATTGTATACATTGTAAATAACTGAATCAAACAATGCTCTTCGTATTGCCAACATAGTACCAATACATTACCATAGTTTATGACAGATTCTGTAATTAGCACAAATGTCATTTAAGACCATAAATGTATTTCGTTATATTCTATTGAGTTATGTATGACCGTATGGTCTGTTTGCTGGACTGAGCAGACCAGTTACATTGAACGCAGAACCTTTAAACGTAATAGAGCCATTTCTTCAAAAAAAAAAAAAAAATTCCGGAATTCCAAGGTAGGCTTCTAGAGCTGTTTAATTAGGAGTCATACTGTCATAGAAAAATAATCAATTTGTGTCTACGATCATCCCCGATCCTGCGCAGGAATAAACGCATAATAACCTTATTGCTTTATAGACATATCTATATTACAATCAAATACAAGATTGTGTTAGTTTAAGGTTACTCTCTGGATGTTGTTCTTGTAGTTGTTGTTGTTTCTGTTGAAAGACTTAACAGTGATTTTTTATGTCGGTAATTGTTACAATCTCATGGAACCATATACTTACAGATTAATGTACGTGTGTACCAGAAACATATAACTTTAGTTCAACCATAATAGTCTCGAGAAAGGGCAGGAGTAGGCAGGCGCGTAGCCAGAAATTTGCCAAGGGGGGGGGGGGGCGAAAATGTAGAAAAATTTTCCAAGCCGTAGAAACGGCATTGCATACTATCTAAGCGTAGCGCCACCATGGTTGGCGCGAAGCGTACAAGAAAATTTTGGCTGAAAATGCCTCCCAGATCGCTGGAAATGGCACTTCCCAGGCCTTGTAAGTTGCATCTTAGCATTTTCTCTTTTGAAATTACTAGCGATATCATAAAAACATTTAAAATTTTTTTAAAAAATATGCTCAAGGGGGGGGGGGGGGGGCTGCCCCCTTCGCCCCCCCCCTTGGCTACGCGCCTGGGAGTAGGCAAAACGATCTTTACAAGGAACAAAATAATACGTTACATTGGTGGGACACCTTTTAGAGGATGAAACGATTAAAAGACTTAAGAGAGTGAATTGATTATGGCGACATAAATCTTTCACTTTTGATTGAGGAATATTCAATTAGGTGTAAATATTACCTTGGTATCAGTCACACCAAAATACAAACGGTATTAAAGTGAGGCAATTAGTGAGTGCTGGTAACCCTAATGTGAAGTAACGGTACACTAAATGTGTCAGTTGTAAGTTCACTTCTTCTCAGAATCTCAACTAATAAACAAATTGACATATTTTATCTGCTATTTTCATTGTCATTGTGTCTCTTTTATGATTTGTCACTATTATTATAATTATTACAGCCTGAGCAATGTCCAGTGATTTGTCCTGAAGGACCGCAAGGAGAGAAAGGAGAACCGGCAAGTTTTAACCTATCACAGTATTGCTACTTACAACGTTAAATGACGTCTCAAAATATCAACCAATCAGCATTCATTCTCTTCAGACAACTACATATAGCATTGTATTAGAGCAACTCACAGTTTACACAAAGGGTTTTATTATTATCGATATAGGTTAAATATCCATAATCGAACTCTCCATATAGTATAGTGAGTGTGTACACATTACACTGTAGATTGACCAACGACCTTCCACCTGATAAATTGTAGTGTATAGTAGTGTATATTCCCGTTTCAAGGAACCCACGATTATGGCAAGCCATGTGGGACAAACACTGCATAATATATCCGCGTATTAATTGGAATTTATACGCGTATTAATTGGAATATATACGCGTA
>KN882837.1:47801-71375 GCA_000934455.1 Apostichopus parvimensis
CCCCCCCCCCCCCCCGTGAAATTTGAACCTGGTGTCTACACCTCTGTAAGCTATCTATTTATATGACTGACACCTATATCCTTCTTTGAATACAGAATCATCTTGTTACGTATTTGAATTTTCTATTCCGTTGACAGGGTGCTGTAGGACCCATGGGACCGATAGGCCCACAAGGGCTAAAGGGCAGTGATGGACCGATAGGTCGACCGGTAATGTTTTATCACCTTCTAATTTCATTCACATTTGTTTTCATGTCCCACATTTGGTAAGGTTACATCCATTCCTAATAAGGGCATGGCGCACTTTTAAACAGATTTACAGCAGCATGATGGGACTTATTTATGACGTATAGGAATACTGTATTGAGTTAGAGAATATAGTTTTCCTTTTAATTTACTATACCATCAAACAAGTGTTAATATTTAATGTTACTAAAAAACGGTATATTAAATGAGGATAAGTTTATTTTTTGTTGTTGTAAAACTAACTACTTGATTTGATATCGGTTCCTAAAGTACGTGCTGTTCTAACGATGTTGACTGGTGCCATGTTTGCAGTCAATAAATCTGTGTAAAATAGAGTAGAGTATTACATGAGGTTATCACGTATACTAGTTGCGCTATCTCGAGTCCGTAACACAACTGATATACTAGTCAACTATAGAATAGTAATACAGGTGTGCGATTAGCATAACAATAACAGCAATTAACATATAAACACCAATGAAAACGATCTCTCCTTTACACCTTACATTTTTCTCCTGCTTTTCAAGCATGTTCTTAGCTCAATATAACTATTTCAATATAACAACTCTGACTATAATTTATAGCTAAAACAATGACAAAAGAATCATGCCCCCTTTTCTGTTTTGATTTTGGTTTTGATTTCATAGGGTCCACGAGGTCCCCCTGGGCCTAAAGGACTTTCGGGCGTGAATGGTAATTCTGGACCACCTGGTAGAATTGGAGAACATGGAAAGCCCGGACCGCAAGGATTGCAAGGAACGGTAATAATATAAAGAGCAGAAAGGCATTAACATTCCATCGTCTTCGCTGCTCTTCAGTTGCCATGACAGTCAATAAAAAAAAAACAGCTCCTTACACCTGACCAATTAGTATAAAAGTCTAATAAATATTATCTCAAGTATTTGCAAACAATTATTACATCGGTATCTCACAAAATTGTAATAAGCGAGCACACAACACTTACATATGTATTGATGCCTCCAACGATGTTTCAAAATCCGTTTTCTATCACCATAGCAACTCACTGTTAAACACACTCTTGTAGTTTGAAAATAATTCACACCATACTGACATTAACAGACTTAATACTTTGTTGTTATTTTTACACCTACAATGTTAGGTTGGCATCAAGGGCTTACGAGGCCCTTCTGGGCTAGCAGGTGCTGATGGCGACCCTGGTGCACCAGGTGTTCCTGGATACAAAGGAGATAGAGGCCCACAGGGAGAACGAGGGTACATTGGTCCCGTTGGAGATCCAGGGATACCGGTAGGTATTTTTGCTCAACACTTCCTGTGTTACATGCGACGCATTTATTACTTTACCTTGGCATATAGACATGAGCTAGTTTCGTGGCATCCCGTTTCATGTTACATCAACTTTCACATCTATGTTAACTCCGGAAAGTTTTTACTATTAACATACTTAGCGTAGACGAGTGTGTTTATTAACTGTTTACCAACTTGCCTATGTTATCTTTCTACAGGGTTCCTCTCCTACTAGGGAGGATATTCTTCGGTTAATCGACCAAGTTCTTCAAGGTAAGAGTGGAATAACACAAACAAATCTGTTTTTGATCTTCCAACAATAATTACGATGATAATTTTTTGTAACATTTATTAAGTAGGAATCGCACATGTTGAATATAGAGTTCTCTGTGGTCTTGACTGGTTTTACACCCAAGCTACGTTCTGATACAACGCTATAATTGACCAACAAACAAAAATATTCTCCTTGATGATAACATTCGTTCCAGAATTGAAACTACTCGATACGCTCCCTTTAATTTCACGAACACATGGTCGATTTATATGCATAACACTTCTCTTTATCACTGCTACAATAAAACAATATTTCCCATTAGTTACAATAATAGAGAAAGTTGTGGAGGCAATATTGATTAATTTTACATCGTTAGAGAGCACGATTTAATTACAGCTGATAAACTCAACAAAACTCTTTCAAAATTAAAGTTACTCTTATGATTTGTCTCGTGCAGAGAATATGGAAGTACTGGCTGACAAATTCCGCGGGGAACCAGGAAGACAGGGACAATCTATTACTGGTCCTACTGGAAGAGACGGTATTCAAGGCCTACCTGGTCCATTGGGTCCGGAAGGTCCTATTGGTCAACCAGGTATACCTGGACCTCAGGGTCCTATGGGAACACCTGGTCCTCAAGGTCCCACTGGTAAGTATTCTCAGAATTATTAAAAGCATTATCTTTCTATCAGCTTCGTAATAGTTCCCATCATCCGTCACAATGGTTGTATGTACACCGAACTTTATCGACTAACGGTAACGTGTTATGTAAGAACTATGATCAAATAAAATCACTTGATCAGTATAGAGTAAAATAACGTACTACCTGCAGCATGTTATTTCTCCCACATAACCTTATTGACTTATGGTTGCTCTCAAAACACCTTACCACGTAGAGAACTTGTAATAAAAAATAAATAAAAAAAGGTTATTCAGAAACATAAATATCACATATTACGTTCATTTGGTAGGATAAGAATTACTCGTACCGGTATCTAACAGACCAAAAAAAAAAAAAAAAAACAGAGAAAAAGAAATAAACTCATAAAATAATAAACAACAAAAATAACACTAAAAATAACGATAAGACAAGACACCTTTATTTCATATAGTGGACTGTTTTTTTTTTCCTCCGTTTATTCAGATTGCATGTAATATTTACAGTGATTCTTAAGTAACTGATACAATGATTCGCATATTTACAATTATAGTTCACCTGCACCTTGCAGTGTTCTGACAGAAAAGCAGACACAACTAATAACCGGAGCCGATGACAAACAAATAATTTGGGTATATGGATAACAAATCGTTCAAACATTACTGGAATAGACTTTGGCATGGAGTAAAAGCTTGTAGCAAGTCAGAGAAGTTAACACGGTTTTTCCTAGATCTAGACAATCTCAAATTAGTGAAACGTTCGATACTAATTGCAAACTTGAACTTAAAGAAAAACTCATTTACATCTGGTACGCGACTTTTTAGTCTGCAATCATATATATAATACTTCATGTGTAGAATAAGAAAATTGTATGGGTGTATAGCACCTTTACCCCAGCCCCCAAAAAATGTCTTGTTTGGAGAAGAAGAACTGTTTCTCTAGAAAACGCATTTCTACGTCTAAAATAAAAGAAGCGGTGAAGCGACACTCCCAAAAGAGGTGTTCTAAACTTTCCACTTCGACGTTAAAAAAGGAGCATAAACTAGAATCTACTTTACCCATCAAGGTAAGGAGTTTATTGGTTGCAGTGATTCTATGTAAGAACTTATAGTGGACTGTTGTTAAGGAATTTTCTGTTTTACATTCAGGAATTCGTGGTGAACCAGGAGAGAAAGGATCTCGTGGTCAGGGACGAAGAGGATACATTGGAGAAACTGGCCCAAGAGGTAATAACATCAACCGCTTTCATCGCCATAAGTTACATTTGAAATGTTCTATCCTGGTGACAATTTTGAAATATAAGTATAGTTCCCATACCCTAATGTTCCCCATCTTACTTGCCTATACCTCTTATTATCGCACAATCCGCTCCGTCGTTTCTACCTCTTGACCACTCAAGTGATTCTTCCTTATTGAAGTTGGAATCAGCATTACAAGGGAATGTTTGTTACAGAAGAGGTTCAGAGGATGAGAGCAATTTCATCTCATTTTTTGTTTTAACATTCTTTTCTCGACAGGTCCACCTGGTATTAATGGAGTCGGCACACCCGGTGCAGAGGGTGAGAGAGGTGGACAAGGTTTGCAGGGTAATGCTGGGCCTCCCGGGCCTCGTGGTTTGACAGGTCCTCAAGGGTATTGCAGATCCTGCCCAATACACTACCCTGTCATTGCTCCACCACCTCAATATGTCAACAAGGGTCCACGTACTCGACGTTAAATATATGAAATAACGATCGAGTCACTAGGGAAGTCAAATATTCCAAATAATAATGCTACCCTACGAAGTACCGTAATTCTTTTCACAAAGCTGTGTGGGTGTGTGAAGGATTGGGGGGATTCACAGTGACAGGGTGGGTGGTTTATTCCGCAGACCAAAATGGTAGTTATTTCACTCTGTTCCTTAAATCAATACTAAACGACATTAATAACTAAGTTTAATATTATCATCATCATGATGTCCGTGATGGCGTCTTTTATTAGATTTAACTCCATATATCATTTGTGAGGTGAAACCTCATGGCGTATATCTTTGCAACCTTGTAACAAAGGGAACCTCAAACTGTACCTAATTGCAAATTTTGATGGAGTGAAACTCAATTTGTTTGTAAGGTGGAACCTCATGATGTATGCCATTTCAAAATAGATGTTGTGAAACTTCACGATGTATCTGACTGCACATTTGATGAAGTGATACCCCTCAATTTATTTTGTGAGGTGAACACATAATGTACATGTCGTCGCGAACTCGAAAAAGAGTGTATGACTGCACGTTGGAACGAATTGATATATCATCATTTAATCGATTGCACGAGAAGAGACAGCATGCTATATATCTGATTGCATAATTTATTCCATAGCGTAATCAATGAAGTGAAACATCATCGTATCTGTACATGAATCATTCCGAGGAATGACATTTTATTTTAAGTTTTGATTACATCATTATTGAGACTCAGTTTCATTAACCACGTGGTTGCCTATATAGGGATACCACCTTATCATTTTTTAATGCTGCACATCCATAAGCACAGCTAACCCATTCACCGTTAATACCTCTGTGCTTATATGCAAGCCTCTTAGAGACTTGCTTAAAGCAAAGCTTGCAGTTAAAATGTAAAATTGTTCAAATATAGTTGACGTCCATGTGAACAATATAATATTCGTTTAATGATATTTCGATGCGAAATCATCATTTTTCAGTAATGAACACTACATGATTTATTTCTGAAGTGGTAACTCATGAAAAATATGGTTGACTGGTGAACTTATTCTCACATCTGCCGACTTCATGTACAACTACAAAACTATACAACTATAACAACTCTATTTTGGTTTATCAAAAGAGAAACATGCAATCATGATATGTTTTTTCGGAAGCAAACATGTTGACACGTGCATTGGATTTTGATAACTTTTGGCGCAAAATGTTTTTATGTGAACTTCTTTTTCACGATGAGTCAACTTGAAAATGTATACATTCAATTTTATTCTACAATACGCTGTTCGAAATTTCAAAACTAAATGTCACCATACCATGGAAGAGGGAGAATAGTGGAGTTTATTTGATCCTGCCCGACCGATTAGTTAGATAAACGTTCCAATACAGCTTTGAATCCACATCGTCAGTGCTTAATATTGGATATTTCTAATATAGAAGTAATAATCGAAAATTAGAAAACATGCTCACATTCAGTTGATTTGTGAAAAATCAGCAAGTTTGACGGGCAAGAAACGTAGACCTATATTCCAAACTAGATTACATAAAAGAAGTAATATCAGACTCAGTCTTATTACGTAAAATCATGCTTAGAATTAATTTATCGCTGAAGGAATATAATAAATTGCTGTTTAGTTAAGACTTACAAAGATGGAACTTATTTATGTAACGAATAACCAAGATTAGTTCCTAACAACTTAAAGTGTGTCCGGTAGTTTTCACTTTTCATTTCACTTTTGCACTTAATGAACTGATTATAAGTAATGTACGTATTTAGTCGTGTTAAATGATGCAACCTCAATGTATCCCGAATAAAGGGAGGCATTTGCAATATTTTGCAGAATATTGCGTTTCCCAATCTTAAACATCGCTCTTTCTCCTCAAAAGAAACACATATATTGCTACATAAACTGAATATATCTTCAACTGCTTTTGAATACATTGTTCACGGAAAACAAGTTTGTTGGGGACGTACTTTCAACGTTTACATTTGTGTCCAAAAGTAAGAATAACTTTATTTAGTTAGCCAGATTGATGCTTCCTATAAAGTTTATCTGAAAAGTGTTTGTTTTGTTTGTTTTTTATAAGATGAAAGCAAGGATTAATGACATAAAATGAATACTCATATGCTGCAATTTTGTCTGATTGTACAAAAATTAATATATTTTCATATTTTTTTCATAAGCTTCAAATTTGATGTGCCTTTTTATAACTGGATTCGCAGAGCCAGATGGTTGCTATCATTAAGTTTCTTATCATAAGCAGTCAGATTTTAATACGCTTGCATTTTAAATCTAGTTTACTCGTAGATGTAATATCGTAGCGCAGACTAGAACAGTTAATATGCATTAACATTTTCATCGCTGATCCAGTATCTTTTTAAATAAATTAAAGAATAAAATAGCCATTTCGATTTTTATTAGTTTCATCATTATTTAAGTTGTGTTCTACATGTTTGGGCTATTATTTGAAGGAAATGTTTACCTACCAAAAGGGTACTTTGTTTTAACTTTTGGAAAATCCAGTTAATTTTAAATCTATCTTCCCTTCCAAATTTTCCACTCATTTCTCTGTTATTCGTCCTTCCAATCACCATTTCTTCTTCTTCCACCCTCATTTATTTCATTCTACCCTCCACTCGTTTCCTTCTAGCCGTCATTATTTTCGTTCTTACTTTCCGTTGCTTTTATTTCTTTATTTTCGTCACAATCTTTAATTCCCAACAAACATCACCCTTTCCTCATTCTATCTGAAATATGCAATGGTCTACTCACATAATAAACATACTGTACAGAATGAGTAATATTGACACTTAAAACTCCTATAACAACATTTCAAACGAGGAATTCCGTTCTCACAAACGGCCTAAAAAGCCAGCTTCCCCAATTCGCCATCTCCTCTATCCTCCATCTCTCCACCTCCGTCACATCCCTGACCTTTATATTTTAATCGGTACACTATAATTTGTAGATTACGATTTACATGCAAGTAGTTTTCTGAGTGGAAAATCATTCGAATTCAAACTTTCGACAACTTACTTTTAAGATCCCCATAGTCGTCCTAACGTGAGGACAACGCGACTGGCCAATGTCTAGTAACGTGGGTACATTCACCTATTGACACACATTATAGGCTCTTGAGAGAAAACTTTTTCATCGATTTGTTACTGACCATAATAAAGACATCATTATCATACGAAATATTTGAAGGCACACGACGGTTTTTTTTTTATTCTTAATGCTATCCCAGATTATGGGTAAAAGTTTTCGGTTCCATCAAATGAATGTCACTATATAACTACCCCTCGAAGTTGCCTTCCATCGTTAATAATAATTCCCCGTAGAAAGACAAAGAAGATGATCATTTCAATCAAAGAATTAATCATTAATTTATCTCAATACAATACTGTAATACTGGTAAGATCGTCAGTTTTCGCAGTCATTAAAAACGATGTTCTTTTAATAAATCATCGTAAATTGAATTGTTCCTTCATATATTTTGACATGTTTTTCTTTCGTTATAACATGAAAATACACCTATTCATTTTAAATCTTGAATTTTGATAGGTAGTGTAGCATGTAACTAAGTAACATTACAAACTTCGGCAATGTCAGCATGTACTTCTCAAACTTTTGTTTCCACACATTCCTCGGCGGCTTCTCTCTCCAGCACAAATTTAGTAAGCATTTCACCGTAACCATTCTGTTCACGAAAGTAAGAGACAGTGAGAAGGGTGTGTGTGTCATGGTTTTGGAACGTACTAAAAAAAATTCCTCATCAAACGCAAAGGGTTTGGTTTAATTCATTATTTGTTGGGGGAACAAGTATACAAAACAAGGTAAAAAGTAAATCAATCAATCATATCAATGATTTTTAAGTTAAATTAAGTCATCAATTAATTGTATACGTTTTAATGTGCACACAAAAGTAACAATAAAAAGCAACTCCGGAAGCTGAAATATTAGAAATCATAGAACAGATTCCTATGCCAATTGCATCAGTCAACCCTTACCATTAGCTGCACATGACATTACACGACCTTATGTTAAATCAATCATCGTAACAAAATACTTACCATTTGAAACACATCAGAAATGCCATATGGACCTGCACAAGATAAACCATCGATGTTATCTACACCCAAAGGGAATGTCGCCATCTTAGTTACATTTCCATCAACTTCAAATTCACTGATGAACTTTCCTTTTGGGGTATACTGCATAACTACTTTCCTTTTGTTGCTACCTCTTGCCTCCCAATCATATTCATCAATAAAAGCATCTTCATCATTCATTCTCTCGGTGTCAAGTTGACGGCAGTCATTCATTTCATCTTCAAGGGTGGTATCACCAGCATGTCCAATTTCCCACAACACATAGACAAACCCTTGTCTATCTGCTGTTATGTGAAGAGGCTTGTCGTGTATGTGCCTGCTAAAGTATTCGTACATATGTTCCCCATAAATATCAATCGCTACGGCTTTGTTTTTTGCGTCACAGAGGAGAATGATACCACCCTTATTAGATGCCAGAGAAACAGGTGGTTTTAATTCGTGGACTTTGGCTTGGATAGTAGATATTTCCACTGACTTGAGGTTGCATTTATAAAGCTTGAGACTATCTAAGACACCAACAATGATTTCATCTTCAGAGAAACCCTGCGCGACGCAGCTGCCAATGTGTTCCGATGATGTCATTTTAAAGCATTTGATTTTGTTCATAAGGTTGTCGTCTTTCCCAGACTTAGAAGACACGGTCTCCAGTAAAGACCCAAGTGAGAACATTTTATGCATATTCCCAGTAATTGAATCTGGAGAAGTTTCAGTCATCGTAGGAAGCAGAGAACAGTCGTTATCTAGATTAGCGGATCTATTCATTTCCAGGACTGCAAATCGAAAACGTTGATCTTCCTGATACCGTCTTACCACAAACTTCTTGTCGACAAGGGGAGTATGAATATCCCAAATATGCAGAGCTGACGAGATATCAAAATCAATAGATGAATTAGTGTCGTCCCTACGTTTCCAGTAAATACCACTGAATGGGGACAGTCGCAATCCCTGGAATGTCCATTCTTCGTCCTCCTCCTCCTCCTGATCGGTATCCTCGTCAGAATCTACTTCTAGATGAAATTCCTTCTCCGTTAAAATAACTTCATTGTGAATCACATCACATACAGAGTTAAGTTCGGAGGCAGACTTAAGGAATGCCAAATCATCCGCATCATTTATAAAATAACGAACGATTTCGCTCAGTCTCTTGGACTTGGTCTGCATTGCCTGTAGTTTGTTGAAAAGGTTGTCAATATACTGCTCAGAGAATGCCTTAACAGTTATAATCTCAGACATTATTGAAGCTTTTGCTCTTCTGATGTCTTCAACTTTCTTCTCCGACTTCTGATTGACATTGCTCGCGGCTTGATTTGGCAAATTCAAAACAGATTCATTTGTATTTATAATACTGCGCTCCATGTTATCAGCGTACTCTTCTACTATAGTTTCTAGAGTGGCGTAATCCGGAACATATTCGGCAGCAAACCTTTCGTATTCTAATTTAGTGTCAATAAGTGTTACCCATTGTTGAATACATGATGCAAGTTTCTCCCTCTCTCTCTTGGCCATCGTCGCTATGTCTTGTAGCTGAGTGTGCATCTGAGTACCGTCGCGGTTTCGACAAGACATAGTCTTAATATCCTTGTCCTTTTCTACTACTTTTTGGGCTTCAATCATGGACATCGCGCCTAGATCCACGTTAATGTAAGTCTCAGTTCCATGAATACCAACCAAACAACCACCCTGACCTGCGTTCTTTGCCATAGATGTATATTTTTTCAGGCAGTTGTTACAGACGAGGTCTCCACAATCGAGGCAGGTTGCGACTATCTCTACATTTTCCAAACACAAACTACATGCTTTCCTTCTGTCAGTCCCTTGACCGCCTTGATTTGTTTTCCGTCTCTCTAAAATCACTTCCAAAAGAGTATCGTTCTTCATACCCTGTATCCCACCTTTTGGTACAGTTGAAACCCAATGACAGGTTGGACAATTGATCACTTTGCATCCCATACTATTATTATCGATAGCATCTGAGAGACATTTCTTACAGAAGGTGTGAAGACACGGCAGTGACTTTGGTTCATCTAACATATCATGGCATATGCCGCAGTTCAATATGTCTGTGTCCAAGTTACTCATAGACGTTGCTGCCATCACGACGGTTTATCGCTGTACAAAGAAATTAACGAAAGCAAAAATTGGATCTGTACAGTTAGTTTAAATAACATACATTAAAATCCGTAGAATCAAGAGCGAAGTAGAAAGAGTATGTGGAGAGGGGATGGGTGTGGGATGGGTTGGGGTGGGGTTGGGTGGTGCTGTTTTAAGTTAAAAATAGATTGAATGTTTGCAATGATAAGGAGATCTTAGAAGTTAAAATAATGTAATTTTAAACTGAATTATGTGACATACATTCTTTTCAGACCTGAATAAAGGTCGGTGTATTTACTACATATAATAAAAACAACCAATTGATAGTTTGTTGAGATTTCCCTGTAAGATGAAACTGAAGTTATTCATAGTATCTACAAACCGGTAAGAGTACAAAATGGAATAACAACGAAGGAAAGGAATAAAGTTCAGTCCTGTCCGGAAAGAAATAAGAGTAAAAAACAATCGACAATCATTCTGAACGAAACTAGGTGACTACTTCACTTTCTCTCTCAATACCACTAAAAGCAACCATTTAGCGATATGCTAGATATTGAAATATCCCTAGAGACAAGTATGCGTACTTCCAATGCAGAGTTTTCCTCAATTAACGGCAGCCAGTAAATGTAATATATCAACACTAAGATATATTGTCGTGAAATTGCTGTAAGCCTTACAGCTTCATTGAGCCGTACCATATGCCTATACACCAAGTAGACTAAACACAGCCTATAGGAACATACTCGATAGTATGAACGTGAAGGTGGTTTAGTACCTAAAGTTAAATAATTATGTAAAAATTTGAAATAAACGAATGATTTGAGGAACTATACATATGTTTGGAGTACTATTAAATGTGCACCATCTGCTAATTATAATACGAGTGACTTAAGCCGTTGTCCATCACTCTATCTAGACTCCAAACATGTAGACAGACCTCTTAATATATTACCTTAATTAGTGGCATTCGTAATAAGGCCTATTTCAATCTGTGTGGTAAAAAATACGATATCAAACTTGATGAAACGTTACCTGCGATCAACTTTCAGAAACACAATCGTTCCAACTCGTCCAATGTTCACCGACGCTTTGGTGAAGCTGTACGTGTTGTGCGGTATATTGAAAATATGTTCCCTTTGTCCCAAAAGATTTTATAATAATAGGGTGCAGTAAAATCCAACAGTACGCTCACACTTTATTACCCCAGCGAACAAGAGGGTTATTTACACTTCAACTGCCTATTGTTAGACTACCATAATTGGTTACCACAATGGGACACATCGTGCTAAGCCCTGAATAGAACCTATGAAATACAAAATCACGCGATAGCGTTATAAAACTATTTGAGCGTGTGGAAAAATATCACAAGAGATTTGCTACGTGCATCCCCGTAAGGCTGTTTCCTACTTCAATGAACTGACAGAATGTGGAAATGACAATAAATTATCTCCATACGTGAAGATTGTTGACATAACAGTTCGTGTATATAATTGTATAGTTTTATAGGAGTGAAAATATACCGCCTTAACTGACGTAATGATGAGATAAAGTTGAGTAGCTTCATCTATATTGGCATATCATAGCTACTCAATTCAAGGTCAGACGATTGCGATCGAGGGTATACGATAAGCAAACTGTATGGCTTGATGCAGGTCTATTGTACATTGTTTCCAAGCACGTAACCCCCACGAGTGTATACAAATGGCTACATGGGAAGTTAACTATGTGGTTGTATGCTTGCTTTATATCCTCCAATACGTAATGTCAGAACGTTGTAAACAGGTGTCGGTAGACTGTGTAGGGTAGCTTCACAGTATGACAAGGGATTTTGTATGGAAAGGGAACAATGTGTGTTTAATAAGAGATGCTGTCATCGTGTAGCCTATTGTATGCCGGAGTGTATGGAACCTTTATACTTAGGGTGGAAGTTCACACCCAGTTTGAATTAGTTGACCTGAGACCTTTTGTTATGAAGGTGTTCATGATGTGTGAATAGTAGTGCGTCATTCACGCAGTGAAGGATGTGAACTATGAAGGATATTTATTAACGGGCTTGGCACAAAGCAAACGCAAACACCGCCATCCGATTCACACAGAGATCAAATCTTACAGTTTATTACCACAGTAAAAAAATACTGAAACGTGCTGATAAATCGGTAGCTCGTGTTATAGGGTTACGGTAAGAACTGAGGATATGTGTAATCCTGGCAAATGCATCATGTATGGTTAGATTTATCAGCACGATCCTCTTCGTACTGTACGAGGTATAAAACTAACATTTATAGTAGCCTATAGTTACTGTGTTCTCTGTGTGTATCGGTTGCACACACACGCCATTGTAAAATAGAAGCAATCTGTAATAACTATCCTTAAATTAATCAATACGAAATTGATACGTACAAGATGCAGGTGTAGTACTTTTATTATTTCCCATTAGTTGTTGTTCCTTACATAGTTATGTTCCCAGATTAAAGTGACACTTTGTCCATTATCTCCATTTTTTTTTGGTTTAAGGAGAATTGGTATACAGGTCTGCTATAGAGGAGCGCACATGTTCTGGTTGCGTCATAATTTACAGCTAGGTTATCTTAAGTATGCCGTACAACCAAAGAGACATATTTATTTATTTGTTTTGCCACAAAAGTACAAAGTGGAGGGAAGTCTTCCATAAAGCTTGAAAGCTTAACAATGTGGAAGACTTCCTGAAGAAAGAAAGAAAGAAAGAAAGAAAGAAAGAAAGAAAGATAAAATATATATATATATATATATAAACACATATACGTAAATATAAATACAAATTAAATGTTCAATATATATGTTCAATATAACATATGTTAGTTAACTTTCAACTAACTGTTCAATATAACATTTGTTAGTTAACCACTTCTCCCCTTACGAATCCAATATTAGTAGGATATGCTTTTGTTTTATCCTCCCGTTTAGTGTTAGCCTGACAGTAATCTAGGTTATTTCATGCTCTGTGTATTCTTTGGTAGAATAAGTAAAACGTTATAGGAACAAGTTTTGTCCACTCCCTAGAGAATGTGTAGCCGAGCGTACGGTAAGATCTGATGTGGTACTGTGGGATGATTAATTTCGTTCAAACTTCAAGCCAGAAGAATATTGAAATTAATTATATTCATTTCTAAACAGGTAAGAGTTCATCTTTTAATTTCGCCCAGACCATTCCATAACCTAGTCATTTTCGCATTTCTTGTGTATTTTAGTTGTGAACGTGTATCCATTTTAATTCTGTGATGGCAATATGCACACAGAATAGCAGTCCACTGTGTAAGTTTCTATTTATGATAGTGATCTCCTGTGATGGCAGAATGCAAACAGGTTGTATTTATTATTTAAAGCGTTTTATTTTTGTTATATCTACATATGCAGTCATTATTTATTGTGATCTATATAAATATTGCTTCATTTTTAATATTGGTTAATACTATGATGATAGGGTTGATTACGGCATGTATAATACCATACCTCAACCAGGACAAGATATGTGTGTAGCTTTATGATGTGACCTACATTGAGTTAATGTGATAGTATCGTAAGTACTTTTAGGTTGTTGATCAAACGAAAACCCACATTTGGGATATTTATTAGTTTTATTATGCCTATGTATTGTTATGATACTGTGGAGCATTATCCCCCCCCCCCCCGCCCTATTACTGTAATGCACTCATGATTGTTATATGGTTGATACTAAGT
This sequence comes from Apostichopus parvimensis, assembly GCA_000934455.1. NCBI lineage: Eukaryota > Metazoa > Echinodermata > Holothuroidea > Aspidochirotida > Stichopodidae > Apostichopus > Apostichopus parvimensis. Next base: position 61,884 of record KN882837.1, read on the forward strand.
GGCGCCTATTTGAACTATGTTTAGATCCCACGATGCAATGTTACACGTTTTATTTGTTGCCATGGTGACCGGAATTGCCAAACTTTTCGTGAACTTGTAGACTGATAGAGTTGTAGCCATATATCAGTAGACATGTCGATTTATCGTGTAATATGTGACCTGAGGATCTAATGAGGTTGTCTCGTTAGAATGTTAGCAAAAAAAAAATGGTGCAGATTCCATCTGACCAAATATAGTGGATAGGCTAGGTGATCACATAGTCCCTGACCAGATATAGTGGATAAGCTAGGTGATCACATAGTCTCTGACCAGATATAGTGGACAGGCTAGGTGATCACTGACCAGATATAGTGGATAGGCTAGGTGATCACATAGTCTCTGACCAGATATAGTGGATAGGCTAGGTGATCACATATAGCAGATATAGTGGATAGGCTAGGTGATCACATATAGTCTCTGACCAGATATAGTGGATAGGCTAGGTGATCACATAGTCTCTGACCAGATATAGTGGATAGGCTAGGTGATCACATAGTCTCTGACCAGATATAGTGGACAGGCTAGGTGATCACTGACCAGATATAGTGGATAGGCTAGGTGATCATAGTCTCTGACCAGATATAGTGGATAGGCTAGGTGATCACATATAGTATCTGCTTTGCAGCCTATTGTTCGATACAAGGGAGTTAGTTAGTTGCAAAGGCAACCTGTAGTCTAAGTCAGTAATTATGCATTGTTGAAATAGTCAGTGTGTTAGTTGTGCACTGTTGTGCCCCTGTCAGTAAATGTTTGTTCTGGAACTAGGGCGACCAGCACCTAGTTATTGTACAAATGGATCATTTACAAATGGAACCATTTGCTGTTTACTGAAACAACACAATAGATGAAGGAGGCTGGCTGGATGGTATACATTACTTTATTATAACATCTGATCTCTGTGTGATTATTATTAGACTATTTGAATTCAAAGTATTTCGGAGACATACTTTTGAGAACCGAATAGATCCATTTGTTACTTGCTAATTACATCAATACAAATTTTTTATAAAATAGGATGACTAAATTTTGCATGTTAAACGGTATTTGTATTGTTCCAGAATATGCTAGAGAGTTAGATAATGGTCAACCGTGAGCAAATTCAACAGGATTGTACTGCCACGTGACTCCAAATGTAGATAGCCACACTAAGAAATTCAAGTGTTTGAAAAAGTTTACAAAACATTCAAGTGAATGATAATTTGCACAAGAAATTCAAGTGAATGATGATTTTCACAATCCTCAATGCCTAGCAGAAAGCTGGCGTGATAGTTACAAATCTCTGTTATCAATATTGTGTATTTTCATGACAGGTTACGATGCTTTGCCAACCAATAGAGGAATGGCTTTCTCAACAAGAGATCGTAACAATGACCGTTGGACTTCTCTCTGCGCTGATTACAACGGCTGGTGGTTCAAGACTGTTCTCACACTCTTCCGAACTTTTCCATGGATTGAAGGCCCGCCTCAATTGTATAACTTTCCAGGCGGTAAATCACAACATCCAACTGATAGAAATAAAGATACGGCCTTTGTAATGCCACAATATTCGATCTGGATAGCTTAGCATCATATGTATATAAGTAATTAGAACGAAAGTCTGCAACCAGGTGGTACCCAAATTACCATATGTCAAAGGCCATGTGCTATTTTGAGAAGGGGAAGCCAATTAATTTCAAGAAACTGTAGCTCCGCCCTCCAGCTGAAAAAGCACGTATTGTGGTTGAGACCTGAAGAAAACATTATCTTCAAAATAATAAGTCATTTTCAACTGAAATTCTCTTTAACATTTTTATTGACATGTACTAGATATTAAAAATTTTCCAAAAGAAAAGAAAAGCGAAAAAAAGAAAAGTAATACAACGAGAGATTCTAAATATGGTTTCCCAAGAACTATTTCCCTCTAATGTGCACTTCAGCTCATGAAGTTTCATATTGGATCTCTATGATTTGGTTTGATTAAGCTCACTTCTCAATACACCTTCATTGCACTCTACCGTTATTATTAAAGGTAGAATAAAAATATTAATATAATAATATTTCTAAAGGTCGTATCTGTGTTTGTCCGAACATATTTATTTCAACTTTTAGGTATTGTTTAGTGGGAAAATATTTATAATGTCAACATGAAAACTTGAAAACTTGTGTACTATACAGTGCTGGGCCTATAATATATCCATGTTATTGGAGGCGGGGGGGGGGGTTAGAAAACAGGGAGGGGTTCGGGAGAGGGGTAAATCTAAGGTGACGCATAGTTCGAGGAGTGGTACAAACAGACTTTGATTTGAGATCCAAACAACAAGTTATATGAAACCATTTTGCAAAAGTGAAACCCCTGTGTGTTACGTGCTACAAATTCCGGTCTTTAAAATGTGTTTTCATTAAGTTATTTTGTTGCCCTTACAACAACGTTGCACTTTTTAATTACCCTTTTGTTATGGATCAACAACAGGGTACATTTAGTCCGCAATTAGTCTACATGAAATAAAATGAATTTCTTTTGTTAAAATAAGTTTAGCGTAATATCTCATGATGTCTCATTTGACTTCAAGGATTACTTTAAGGATTACTTTAAGCTTAAAATTATTATAATTAAAACACATGCTGCCAGTCCGAGTTGTATACTTCTACAACATTTAATTAAAAACAAACAAAACGTGTAGCTCATCTGTAGTTAACTTGATGGACTATACTTAGCCTAACATGCAGACCATTTGTATAAGATACACAATTATTTAGGGACGAAACGTGTATGGTCTCAAACGTCATGTTTGCAATGGTATTAAACATTAATGTCATGTAACATTATAGTGATAAATACATGAACCGAGATGCCGACATCAAAGTCACCTAATATGGCTTATTCCAATGGTGTTTTTAAAAATATATAAACTACGTAGTTTGATGGAGTAGTACCAAACTAGATGTGTAAACACTACTATCCTCATAAAAACAACAGAGTACGTAATGATATGGTTCATCAGGAAAATTTATAACAATGAAAACGTGAACATACGCATAGACACGTCTATTAAAGTTAAACTTTGTCCTTGCAACAAAATAGAATTGTTTTAGGGCCTTTTCATATCAACATCATAAACATGCTGCTTTGTAGCATGTATACTTGAAAGGGAATAACATTGGTTCATTCATACTTAGTAAAGATTCCTAAATCCTATTGGTCCATTCAGGTCAGCTGACCGTGGTTAATCCTGTGAGTAACGCACGGTAAAATTACGGGGCATCACTTTAATAAATCTTTGGTTATATGTAACCAAAAATGTTTTGTTTTATGATTTTCCCCCCACACAAATGGTAGTGTATGAATGAACGGGGTTAATCAACGGTCTAGCGTGCGTTACTCACATGATTAATGCACTCCGGGTGTTAATGCTATCGCTGGATGCACTCGGGCTCCGCCCTCGTGCATCGCTTGCATTATCCCCCGATCGTGCATTAATCCTGTGAGTAACGCACGCTAGACCGTTGATTAACCCCTTATTTAAACACCCGATTCTCATGGCTTTATCAGTTAAAACTGGTAAGAGGTGAGTACCCGTTAATCAGATGAAACTGATGTGTGTTACAATTTCTTAACATGTGTTACATTTATGACCAGTTGCTACTAAAACAGACCTATAAAAACACAAATACTTAACACAAAGTTATATCCACATAATACAAACCAGACTAATCTAAATCTAAATCTTTATGTCCTCACAATATTATTGTGTGGCTAAGATATTAATTGATCACATTTGGTGGTATTTACATCATCTGGGAACGGCAGAGTTAAAGATGTCATACGGTGTTTAATGAAGTTATGAAATTCTAATTACAAAGAACCTTGACAGTGAGGAACACATTCCAACTGTATCAGGTTTCAAGGATAAAGCAAGGAGAATTGAGATTATAGAAGAAAAATTGAAAGTTTTGAAGACCATTTGTCGTTATGATATCCCAGACCACCTTACTGTGATCTCTTTCTTAGGAGAATCGAAGGTTTAGTCAATGAAAATATATTCTTCACTTATGGACAAGATATTGAGATGAGATTACCAATAAACAGTTATATATAACATAATATATGTCCTTCCATATAGGTGTTACATTGTCAGCCATTTGGAAAAACCATTTAACAAGCAGTTAGTAGTGCATTTTGTATGAAGTGTCTCTTCACTATTTTATAAATGAAAGAGCAAGCAAGAAATAAGAATTATATTAATCGCTAGAGGTCAACATTGGTCAATATTAAATCATCCTCGATATAGGATGGAGTTACAGTTTCCTTTATCGATTGACTGAGAGTCTGTGAGGTTATATAATGGTTTATATCGTCTTTTACAACATTATGCTCACCTCACCCCTTCTCCGTGTCATTCATTACAAGTTCAACCTGATTAACCCTCGCTTGGTATACACCCCGGAAAAAAGACGACGATTTCCGGGTGTCACGTGATCTACGAAATAACCAACGTTGTTTTCCTTTTCTTTGCTAATGAAGCAGCTGCAGCAGGAATATTCCTCACAAAAGAGTTTAATGAGTAAGATAAGGAAGAGAGCTTTGTTTACATCGTTGATCACGTTTTTATTCCAGGTATAAACCAAGCGAGGGCTAACCAGGTTGAACTCGTATAAGGTAAGTCATCGGCATTCAATAACGTCCTAAACTTTAACAAGCACGTCTTTATCGTCGACCTTTGCTGAGGCTGTTTCGTTTTTCGAATCTTTACATTTCAGAGTTTCTTCATTGTCTTGCACAAATCTACACAGCTTCTTGCCAAAGTCATTCTGTTAAATAAAAGAAACAGCAACAAAATGATATTAAAAAAAACCTCATATCTGCATATTTTCTCTCCTTAAAGTAGCGAAACTATTTCCTTGTTACTCCCATCTATCTCTACTTACAAATGATTGGTAATAGGAGTCGCTCTCATGTAAGGGCTGGCTAGCTCAATTATTAGAGAAAAATATTTCTGTGTGATCCAAAAGAATACTACAAAAATTTAAACAACTCTCTACTAAATGTGCGCGATTTAATTGCAAATGTGTTATCGATTAAAACAATATATTATTTCATGTATGCCTCTGGGCAGTTGGTGATTTTACATCGCACACGCATACGTGTGTGAACAACTGGTGGGCTACTGTCTTTGGCTTGGAAGATCCTGTAAGTAATTTGCAAGTGATGGACAGGTTGGTAAATACGCACTTGATATTCGTACCTTTGTTATCATGGAACATGAGAACTATATATTTCTAAACGTATATAATTATTTAACTAACAACGTTTATCCTACTACACTATACTCATAGATTCGTACGATTCTTTGGATTCATGCGTCATGAAGTAGGCTACAGGGTCTTAATTTATCAATGAATAAATCATATTTACTTCATTATCACTCACTCTCCACAACCCCATAGTGATCGTCCTCGCTATTAGCGATGTTATTCCCAAGTTGCGTCATTCTCGTCCTAAATCAACTACATTTATTTTATATTATCACTCAGAAAAGATGGTGGGTAAAATAAATCCAAACAGGAATTTTGCTCTTCAAACGACTCTTTTTTCTAATTCTAATTCTACCGAAGTTTCTGAGTGTAAGTTAAAATAGTTTTAATTGGTCATGCACACGAAACATAGCTTAATAATTTGAAGAAAGAGGGGTGGCATTGCTTAATGTTTACAAATTATCAGTCGAAACAGTCATGCATTCTTATTCTTTCAATACAATAACATAATCTTATTAAACATGTCCCTTGGTATAATACTTACGTTAAATGTTTACCTGGCTACATGGAATATTTTTAGTGTTACAAATATATTACTATCTAGTGTGATCCCACTAAATATACTGTTATCTATTATGACCAACATATTATGTGATGAGATGGTTAAAACGCTTTATTTTCAATCATAAAGTTGCTTGCAAAATGTTATCATTAGTTGCTGTTGATATTGATTTAATAATCAGCAATGATGTATGTGGCCTTACCAAAAGCTTGGACTAAAAATTTTTAAACCTCTAAATATTAAAATAATATAGCCTTACAATATACATATATATAGCCTTACAAAAAATTGTCCACAAAATAAAAAATTTCCAATTTCACTTTGGATGTTCAATTTGGATTTCCAGAGCGTATAATAGTATCCTCTTGAAGTTTAAAGTAGCGTTCTTGGGAATTTTAAGCTTCTAAACATTGAAATGATAATTTCACTTTTTTTTGCAATAAATCAATTATTCAATCGAAAATGGTAATTTCATAATGCTTTCCTCTTGAAGTTAAAAGTTGCGTTTCATCACACACTGTATCCAACATGCATCCCAGTCTACGCAGCCTATGTCATCTTGTAATTTAGACAAACTTTAGAGAAGAGGTTGGGTATGTTTTTACCTAAGCGTTGCGCACTATGACTTGATAAATTCTACAAAACACAATCGATGTTAAATTAACTAACATCTTACCATATAGAATGCTGTTAATTCGCCGCAAGGGGTGACCACCGCTATGCCATCAAATCCCTCCTTTGGAGTAATAGGTGCCATCATGGTGACCTTCACATCAACTGTAAACTCGCTGATAAAGGTTCCTTTTTGGGTATACTGCATAACTACTTTGGTTACATCCTCTTCATCCTCTTCATCGCTTTCTGATGAACCAATGGAAGAAAAAGACTTCTGACTTTCGTCACTGCCATCTTTGTCTACGCTGTCTATGTTCGATTCGGGAATATTAATACCTTGCGTCCTCCACAACACGTACACTAAGCCTTGTTGATCTGCGCATATTTTCATTGGTCTATCATCGTCGTGTCGGCCGTGATACTGATATAACTGTTCGCCGAGGTCATTAATCGCCACGGCCTTACGTTTTCCATCACAAAGGAGAAGATTTCCATCTTTCGTAGATGAGAGAGAAACAGGATGCGCCATATCATCGACGTTAGTTGGGATATTTGATATTTCCTCGGCTTGAAGGTTACACCGATAAAGTGTCGTTGTGCCACAGATGCCAACAATTACTTCAAGTGCATCTAACCCTTGCGTGATACATGTAACCTGTGTTGGATTACTACTTAGCTCAAAGGAACTGCACTTGGCTTCCCCGTCATTATCTATATAATATAGGTCTGACGAGTGATCTATGATTGCCACAAGTGAGTCTTCAATAGAATAGTTCATCTTTGCAATGAGAACCTTTCCCTCTGTGTCCTCAAATGGAAGCTTAAGTGTGTCATAGTTACAAGTTGTTAAAGTGTCCTCTGTTTCTGTATTAATAGTGTATACCTCCGCGTTCCCATCGGCAGCACTCGCCAACGTTAGAATATATTTGTCGGAGAAAGCTCTTAGATCAGTAATTGCTTCACAGAAAAAAATAAAATGCAATTGATCCCATTCTTCGTCGATGAATGGAGAGCGAGATAAACCTGGAAAACAAGACATGGTTTCTTTCATTTCATCTTCGTCGGACTCGCTATCCTCTTCTTCGCTGCTGGGGATACTGCCCTTTTCGGAATCTGTATCACCTTCAGATTCGTCGTTCGCACTGCATTCAACTTCTACATTAGATCCGCTTTCGTTATCTGAATTGTTAAGACATATTTTAAGGTCCTGCCTCATAGAACTTAAGTCATTAAGTACCCCTGAACAAGCAGTGAGAAATTCAGGGGCTGTCGAAAGAACAGACCAATTGTCAGCAGTCTCGGTTAAAACGCGAGATGTTTTGCAAATGTTTTCCACTTTACTTTGAACATTGGTTAAGCATTTGTTTGATTTTTCAATGTAGTGTTTGGAGAACATCTTTCTAGTGTGAATCTCTGACATAATAAAGTCCTCGCCAGTTTTGAAGATTCGAAGTTTCCTTTCTGCTTTCTGTTTAATCTTCATTTCCTTTTCTTTCAGTCTTCTCAAAGCAGATTCCATTTCTTTCTTAATTTCGTATTTTAGTGTGTCAGTGTACTCGTTGACTGTGCTTTCTAGTTTAATGTAATTCTTCTCAAGTTCGTCAAAAGGTTTTGTTAACACTGCACTATTGCTAATGCTTTGCCTTAATTCTTCTGTAGAGGTTTGAAATGTTTCTTTCATTCTATCGGCCGCTGTTGAAATTTCTTCGAACTTGTGACCAGGATGATGTATTGGAGCGCACACGGGGCATATCAACTTATCGCATGTTTGGCAGCTGATATGCAAAGGCATGTCCTTATGAGTAGGACATTTTGGTGTTTTGGATAGAGAAGTCACTGTTTGAGCATTAAAAGTTACTGTGCCTGCTTCAATATCTTTTAACGTTACAAGATGAGTATGGAGCCGTAACATTTTCATGGACTTATGGCATGACATACAGTTATTGCAGAGGAAACCACCACAATCAGGACATATCGCCACGACCTGCTTGGTCGTCTCACACGAACTGCAAATTTGTTTCTTGTGCTTGTCTTTCAGAGTGATCTCCAATTTCCGGCTTTCCAATATAGCTTCCAAGAGAAAATCACCTTTAAATCCATCGGCTCCATTCTCTGGTACATCTGTCTGTTGTCGACATGTAGGGCAATTGAAAATGGTATCAATGGAAGCAATGTTGTTTACAACTTGAGACAAACACTTTTTACAGAAGCGGTGAAGGCATGGTAAAATTTTAGGCTCTTCCAAAGTATCAAGGCAAATGGAACATAGTAAGATTTCCTCATCTATGTTTGGCGGGTTTGCCGTTGCCATTGTGATTTTCGTGATATATTCTCTTTGAGGTTGACCTGAGTGTTGAGTGAGAAGTTACATTTGAGAGTTTAATTCTAGTATTGAGAATGAGGTATCTTAGACGCCTGTACAAAGCGGTTTACTTAAAGAAATTATTATTCCAGACTAAAAACCAGATTAACGCACTTTCAGTAGATGATATTTGTCTCATTAATGATTGTCACATTTGCATGCTGTAAAACATCATTATATGTTGCGACATCTCTTTACCTATTTAGGTTCTTATGTAGGACTTATGGAAAAGATAACTTATCAATATTATTACAGGAATTTTCAATATCCATCTCATTTTCATTACTTCTTGGAGTTATAAAATAAAATAACACTCTCCGGATTGAGAAAGAATCTCCCTTTTTTTCTATTTCATCCTCAAGATTACTCTTAGACAACATCAACACCTTGAGATTGAAAGTAAAATAAATCGTTGTATAAAAGTCAAGATACATTTGGATCAATTTTATACAGTGGGTCAACATTCCAATCAAATGTTAAGGCGATTATTGATACGTCGAAAATATCAACAAATACTGCAATAGGCAATACATTGCAAGTGGATTTATCCGGGCGTGTTGTCAATCGCCAAAGTTAGAGTACATAAAGAGGGAGGAGGCGATACCGCTTCCGTCCAATCAGAACATAAAGAAAACACAGCGAGGTCTCTTAAAAGAGCAGAAATCAGCATAATCGACCTGCT
>KN882838.1:75469-96396 GCA_000934455.1 Apostichopus parvimensis
GATGGTGGCGCTCCGCTTATTACATTAAGTGATGTGTGACTAATTCGACCATTGACAACTTAACCTTGTCAACTCTTTAAAAGGACATAGGGTGTGGCGCTATACGGTGCATGGTTCTTATTTAAAGGGGTAACCAAGACCAGAACGGTCATGGGGTTTCATCACAATTGCATCCACCCATGTCCTTGTTGACTTCGCTTTTGTGACTATATGCTTCTTGTACAGTTTTACAGTTACACAATGTTTTGCTTGAAATACTGAATCTCAAAAATATATTTACCAAGAAGAATAACTTAAATGGTAACTTATTTCCATGGGCTATTGTGTTACATAACCAACATTAAAATGAATCGCGAAACTGAAAGCTATTTTGCGTAAACTTGTGGTGAACTCTGGAATACCCGTAGTAAAAATCTACAGTCGTATACACGTTTGAACAATATCAACATCACGGTCAGTAAATTAACCTTGACCGTATAAACACCAACCGATTTAGTTATACATTTGCTTTGTTTCCGCAGTTATGGAAGTTAAAGTAGCAATAAAATACCAGTCAAAGTATAAAACGTGTTTCGACAAACAGTGTTACAGCCCATTGTTGGCTATATCTTGTGTCAAGTGACATTCCATTAATGGTAAAGTTTAACGCTTTCCATTGTTCATCACAATGTAAGTCCATTGGCTTGCAGAATTACAATTACAATGGCAACCACAACTCGGTAACATTCTGTCATACATCAAAGTTTGATCATTGACGTACACAAGATGTGTAAACAGGCGCGTAGCGAGGAACTTGTAGGCAAACTATCAGACGGCTCTGCAAACTATCTAAGCGTAGCGCCACCATAAGTTGGCGCGAAGCGTACAAGAAAATTTTGGCCGAAAATGCCTCCCAGATCTCTGGAAATGCCACTTCCCAGACCTTGTAAGTTGCATTTAAGCATTTTCTATGTTGAAATTACTAACGATATCATAAAAAAATACAAAAAATATGCTCAAGGGGGGGGGGGGCGGTTGTCCCCTTCGCCCCCCCCTGGCTACGAGCTTGTGTGTAAAAGATGTAAACAAACCGATAATACAAAAAAAAAAAAAGGAGTAAGGCACAAAAATAGACAATGACCTTCAACAGAAGGAAACCAAAGGAGAAGATAACGGTCGTACGGAGACAACAACATGTCGACTGCATTATACTTGGAAAAGTTGAAAACATCCTTAATCATCATCCCTAGTGATTGTTATGTAATTTTACTTAGCGTATCTATGTCGAACATTATTTTACTAACTAATGTTCATGGTGACCCCTGTGCATCCTCGCATTGACATTTTAACTAGTTAACGGACCTAAAGAGTGTCAACTGAGCTGCTACTAACCACAGAAATTTGTATAAATGTCAGTGTTACCAACGAAACTGAGAACTTAAAAGAGAAAATGAACGCTTCATGAAATATGATGGCGCTAGTTTAAAACTCAATGCTATTTTATATGTAATACTATTATGTTCCTTTAAAAGCCTCCGTACATTATATTGCTTGTTATCGAGCGTCTGTCAAGATACATTGAGACATTAGTCATCAAACACACTAAGTAATTAACTGTGATAACATACATCAAATCCACTTTGTACGTCACGGTTTATACTTCCGTGACAATGGTCATCGGTGTACCACATGTGTGAGTTCAAGACGCTCGGACACATTACAACCGGTCTGTATTATTCACAAGGCAACGGACTAGCAGCAGCATTTTGCGTCCTTTTCTATGATTTTTCTCAACCTCACTGACTCCACTATGCCATAACGACATACATAACTAGCTTATCTTTTTAAATTTTACTTCAAATGGTGGCATAAAAGTCGAAAAATTTGCAACTTTCAACTTTGTTTTTCTCCAAGATATTTTCCGTTGGGATCCCAATAAACCTCGCCCATAATATGAATATTTAAACACTACGAACGTCATTGACCAATACGTAATATAACACCATGCTTGATTCGTGTATAGTCTATATGGCAGTTGTACCAGGGAGTTGCATAACAACTCCCTGGTTGTACCAACGCAAAGTCTTGAATCTATTTTTAGCAACGGCTCATAACTAAACCTGCATCTCTGATTGGTTGAATTCAAACTAATGGGTTTGGCGGAACTGTATGCGATTAATTTTGTATGTGGAATTTGTCGTGGACACTCTTCTCATTATCTGCAAATATCCTTAATTACTCGCCAATTAACGCTGTCGGCAGGGAAAAACTTGGCTAATATCTTAGTTTGCTGTTTTGTGATTGATATATGTAAAAAACTCGATGGACATGTCAAAAAGTAGAAAACGGCGACCAAACGCAAAATGCTGCTTTAAGACTGACCAAACCTTCAAACGAAGGCCGGAGACAACAAATCCGTCTCTTCAGATTCGCTGCGTCCATATCGTACGTGGCATCCATTAATTATACCTGATGTTTTTATATCTATGAATAATAGGGAAGACGGCAACATGCATCAGTTGATGCAAACGAACGTTACACATGCATATAGGGGTACTAACAAACATGAAAAATGGATTACACCTGACCTTTGACCCCTCCCACTGTGCTTAATTACGCTGCACAGCCCTACTTTGACTTACGTGATTTCTGAATCATGTTTCTTACAAGTTATTGTTCCCCCTTCTCACTCTCCTTGCACTTCCAACTGTTTATTAACTTCCTTGAGATCGATGTGGTCTATTATTACTCTGCAATGAAGTTATAGTTAAAGGGGTCTCAAACTCAACCATCATCTTTGAATTGTATGACAGAGATCTTGGTGAAGAACAATATCATCCCCCATCCCCCGACAGTTAAGAAATATCTTGTTTCGTTTGGGAAATAACCTAATTTAAAATCGCTTACGAGGTCAGAGTCCGTGGGACGCAATTCCAGCGACAAAGACGGAAATACTAACTCTGTTGCTATGTTCAAATAGTTATATCATAAAAAGACCCTGTAGGTCTGTGTCAAAATGACTAAAATGCCATATTCATCAGTTCTATCAGTTTATGGTAATTAGTGGCACAAAGGTTACGCTTTGCCCAACTAGTGCATGTGATTAAATTGTTTCAATGGCCCGAACTCAGGAGGAAAGATGAGATTAATGTATACGCACCCCACCCCCCCCCATTACCCCTCAATTTTGAAACGGTTCACAGTTTCTTGCAATTGACTACATAACATTTTTTGTACTGCGGGGGGGGGGGGTGGGGTCAGGGGGCTTTGAAATTAACTGCGTCAAATGTCGCAAAACAAACGTGGTTGCACAAAATAGCACTAATTTGTATCCAAGAACCCTTAATTCTAGAAAATTAAAAACACCTCCCCCTGGACGGTGTTCATTTGAAAAGTCCACATTTTCAGTTAACTTATCAACTCAAACCTGTAGAAAATTATGCGGACGTGAATCAATCCTGCGTAAATCTAAATATACTTTTCTCTCATAGGCCTAATGTTTTTAGTTTATGATTTTGTCTGCAGCTATTAAACTAGGAACATATCTGACAGAATAAAATGAGATCATCAAAAATGATAAAGAAACCTTTGGGAACAACAGATATAGATAATCTAATTGTAGATATGAACATTCAGTTATTGTAGGAAACCGGATGGATGGAAGAGGCTAATAGTTACGAAACATGACGCCGCCACGTATTACTTAAAACACGTAGGCAGTGTGTATATGAAATAGGTGGCGCTAGTTAGAAAATTATTCATAGTTTAACTGATTCTGTGAAAGATTTACAAGTCTGTCTAACCATGATCCTAGATGTGTAAAGAGATCCTTCCTCTGCAAGAGAAGCTTACAGAACCAAAACACTACCCACTCAACTGTATTGATAGAGTTCGAGCTACAGTGTCCAAATTGAGGGCCTAATTTTCTAGGTATCTCTTCACCTAACGAACTATACCCGGCCAGTGCCCAACTGCTTAGATTTGAATTGAAATATAAACATCATGACATTTAATTCTGATAGAAAACTGAGTTTGTTGGTCTTTATAAATCTTCGCGAATTTTGTCAAATGGCTAAAGAGGTTCATTATTCTCCGGGAACCTATGCACAATTATATATGACATGATGAGAACACGCTTCGCCAAAAATGACACGACCGACCCGCCGCAACCGAACCATCATTCATAGAAGAAGATAAAAGTACGGGACTGTTTTAATTTATGGATGATATGAAGACCACGTAATATTGTCTGTGGCATTTAATTGTCAGCAGTGGCTGATCTAACGCAACTCATGCACTTTCCACACTCGCTCCATGAGACTTAGAAGTTCTGTGTAATCAGTCTACCCATCATAACTAATTAGGTACTCACAAATATCGTTTTCCGAGATATCGTTCAAAGAGGTTTCAACGTTCAAAGGCCACTCTGCCAGTAATACACAATTGTTTTATATAGGGTATTTGAGTGAGATTTTAGTACGCGTCTGATATACGCCTAGCTTTGTCAACTAGCAACTAGTAAACTATACAATAAATCAATATAGATTTTAACATAAAAAATTATTCCTCCTGAAATCCCTTCGTTATTTTGTCTGGCCCCACCTAAAAATGGAATTAACATGGTGGACCTCCAGCTCCTTATGACATGAAAAAGCAACAGCATCAATAAACACTATCGACCGCGCGCTGCTCAAGAGAATCCTAAACAGCTATCATACCAATTTCGCTGTATCGCCATCATTTGCTTTGCCACGTTGGTTTACATGATATTTCATTCCACGGAGGCCGTGACGTGACTCGTACACGACAGCTGCTAATCGAACAGTGGTTGTGGGGATCCTCGTCGAATATTTTGGCCACCGAAGCTTAAAACTCGGTTCGATTTTAAATCAGGTCAACCCCAGGGTACGTTGTCACATATTATTTCGTTTAATTGTCTACAAACCTTTTTATGTTACTACAATATTGTTTAATACAGAGATAAGAAGACTGAGGATATACCTAAGCATATTATAAGTTAGGTCTAACTTAGGTCTCGTTAGGTACACTGCATAGGCCTTACCGTGTTAGGCCTAGCGTGCTTTTACGCCCAGCCTAACTTCATGTATAGCCGGCTTAGTGAGGGCTATACTTATAGGCTAGCCTAACTAAGGTTTTTGTTGCTTCTCATTATTATATAATTGGCTCATGATGTGTAGCGCCTTCAGAACTGCAGAATGCAATGCAACCAAAATAGAGAGCTAGTATGACTATGAGTAGCCGGCTAAACTGCCCCTTTGTCAACTGAGCCTAACTTCAGCATCACTTGTAAATTGTAGCCAGCACTAGCCTACACATAGCCACAGGCACTGACTGAAGAGACTCATGTTGGACTTGGAAATGACAGTAGTGTAAAGCTTGGTTAGGCTCAATCGAGAAGGCTTAGCCTATGTCTTCTGTTTGTACTCTTCTCAGTCATGAAGAAATAACATTAATCAATTTCAAAACTTGTAATTCTAGTTAGGCTAGGGTCTACTATCAACTTTGTTATTCTTTAGCCGTTAGGCTACCTTTGTTTAAATTAGCTATATGAGGAGTGGAAATGAAGTTTTTCTATTTTAGCTTCTAGGCTAGGCCTACAATGTTCAGGAAGTCTTCAATAGACTAGACCTTTAATAGTCACCCAAATTTCACAAATAGAATAAGAGCATTGTCAAACAAATGTTTAAATAACCAAAAGATTTGCGTAGGCCTGTATGTGGTGAGCTGGAAATTCAGTGTATGTTTGTATAATTCAATTTGCACATTTTATCTTGCTGTCAGTAATAGAATGAGGCCCAGGTGAGATATGGAACATTGAAAAGTATGTGAGTCATACTATGATTGTGAACATCAAATAATAGATAGGGAGCAAGGTATGCACGTCTTGCAGATATGCTGAGAATCGTGTTAAGTTGAGGCATATTAATTAGAATTATTCTCACTTTTTACGAGATGTAAAAAATAACTTCTTAACAAAAGGCCAAAACAATGTTATAGGCCTTGTAATTGATGCTTGAAGTTTAACCTACATGTGTAACAAATTTCTCCCTGCTTGAGGAACTTGCAAGGGCCTAAATTAATCCTTAAAATAAACTCTTCCAAGATTAGACCATCAATTTTGTAATGTGGGTCGTAAAAGTAGAGTTACTATTTAATTAACGGTGTGTATTTGCAGATAACTAACAAGATGAAGGTGAAGGAGGTGGCATGCACGGCCAACATAGCTTGGAGCCCAGCAGAGCAGCACCCGATATACATCGCTGCTGGGACGGCTGCCCAACAGTTGGATGCCACGTTCAGTACGACGGCTTCCCTGGATATCTATGCTCTCAACATGGAACAAGCAGGATTAGAAATGGAGAAAAAGGCTTCACTCAGCACTAAACACAGGTATGGTTAACCAGAGCTCTTTAAGGAGGCAAAGCTGCACAATATCTTACTGAATGGGACTCCACCCTGCTTGCCTGTTGTAACGTGACACAGTGGATAATTGGGCCGCATGTGTAAGCTTGACACGATGACTGGAAAATATATTGCAAGTGTTTGAGTAGGGTCGGCTTCAGTCGGGGAAGACTAAACGTGTAACCATTTTCCCGACTAAAGTTCAGCTGAACTGCTTCATTTAATCGCTTAGAAAGTTATTAGCACCTAGCCAAGCATTCATTCTACCACTAACTGTTCACAGCAAAAATTGACAGTGAATAACAAAAATGTATGCTAATCCTAGATGCAGACTTGTTGCTGCTTGGTAAGTTCAGTACATCGATTGGAGTATAAATGATCAGTTTGAAAATGCCAAAGTGGCACCCAACCCCATTCTAATTGCACCTGTTTCCATCGTGCAAAAATCTGGATAACCAGGAGCCCTTCACAGAGTTGCCCAAGGTCCTGGGAACTAATTATACAGAATTTGCTTCCTGTTATTCATTAGTGTTGCTAGTATCACTGTCAAAACTTCAGTTTGAGTTCTTTATTGACAGGGGATAGGAAAGATATAGCAAAAAGTAATGTTTAAGTATATATGAATTAATGTGAAGAATCTTAAACTACCTTATTTAATGGGAGAATTGGATGATGTGTTTGAATGTTAAAGAAAAATTGTTTTCGATTTCTCCATTATCTGACAGATTTTATAAGATTTTGTGGGGGAAACACGGTATGTCGGACGGCTCCCTTCCAAACGGAATCATTGCAGGTGGTACGGATAACGGATCGGTTTATCTGTATGATGCCTCCAAGCTGTTGAGCAACGAGGAAGCTCTGATCACTAAAACAGAACAGGTAAACTCATGAACCAATCACTTGTGTATAAGAAGAAATTTTGGGTTGAGTTTAGAATTTAAGAAACAATGGATTAACAATAACTCTAGGACTGCACTGATGGGTCGACATTGTCATTTAGTCTTAAAGGAGCATTCCAGAGATGAATTTTTTTTTTAAGGATAAATATCTCAAAAACCAGATCAACGTTTTTCATGAGTGTCACATAGTAAGTTTGATGAGCTAGTAGACGAATGCAAAAGAGAGGGAGGTGTTTTATCTGGATTATGGCACGTGAAGTTTCTTTAAAGTTAAAGCTCCCCCTATTGCTTTAATAATTCTCTGTAGTTTGAAGTTGATTATGGCACGTGAAGTTTCTTCAAAAGTAAAAGGACCCCCCCTATTGCTTTAATAATTCTCCTAAGTTTGAAGTGGTAACATGTGACTGCTGATGTGACTAAACCTCCCTGTGTAGATAATTCTATGAGGCTAAATCCCCTCAAAGCAATGACAGAAAGAAGGATAGAGAGAGAATGGAATATGGAAGAGGCAAAATATAGAATGCAAATATTGGGTTGTGACTATGCAGTATTTGGACAGAGAGAGAATTATTGTTTAAGCAGCTGTTTTATTCTGTAAACTGTTTGAAAATTGTGATTCATCCTTCCCTTCTTTAGCAGGTGTGAGGATATTCTGACACAAAACACAAAAGTATTTTCATAGACATACTGAAGAGATAAATTTGAGGAATATGACAAACAATTTAGTACTTCTTCTGCAAATGTGTCAGGCTTCCAATATGGAGTTTTAGGTTCTCGTAATAGTGCATAACATTTTTTGTGGAAATTGCAAACAAAAAGCACAGATATTCATCTTTTGCGAAGAGGCCGTTACAATCGTCTGGCTCAAACCTGTTCTGCGTAAGATAAAAAATAGTGCTGGATTTACTGGAGTTTGATGTGGGAATAAAAAAAGAAGAGAATTTTCAATGTGGTAGGACTCGTAGGAGGGATTATACTGTACTAACTGTAGGTACATTAGGTAGAAGGGATGTAGTGAAAGTCCTATATGTAGTAGGCATGTAGTGAAAGTCCTAAACAAAATTGGTCTGGGATTACGATACAGTATCTCTTCACACATCTTTATACTTTTTTATTTGATTGAGGACATTTCAAATGATGCGCCATTCTGCATTCAGTTTTGTTGAGTAGTCACACTGGGCAGTATCCTTTGCCATTTTTTAGGCACATGTGTTTCTGTTTGCTTAAATTGTGTTTGCTAATAGAAGATGGATCTTCTGGCATGGATTTAATATAGCTGTCTGACTGAAGGTTTTCAGTGTTAATTTTCGTACATAATACTTCCTAAGCATACAGGGCTTTGTGATGCACAAACTCTTCAAAGTCCAGCAGGTCCTACCTGGTGGCCTGGACAATACTGTAACTTCAAAAGTCCACACTTGACTTGATGTTATCTATGATACAGCATTACTGTATGTGTACAGTGCTATAGTTGATTTTATCAACAGACTGAAAGGTTTTTTTTTCTTCCACAGACTGGTTGGTATTAAATGATGTCCCTCTGAATACTATAGAGAACAAAAACCAAAATGTACTTTATACATAATTGCTACAGCAAACATAAAATTCGAAATAAATAAAATGGATTATTCTGTGTTAACAGGGGTGTTCCTCTCATCATCTCCCCTCCCCCCGTCTCTCTCCAAAAAAAAAACAGTGCAGCAAGTGGGGTTTGCTCTTCTTAACTTATAATATCTGAGCTGCCGTAAATGCCAAGACATGATGATTCTCTACTGTCATATTTTCATTGATGAAGAGATAAAACATTGTTTGATCACCTTGGAGATCTGATCTGGCAAAGGCAGCAAATGACAATTACCTGCTTTTACAGTGAGAATCAGAGTTCATGACGGTTCTGTATCGTCTCATTCTTATTACAGCATACCGGGTCGGTGAAAGCTCTGGATTTCAATCCCTTCCAAGGTAACCTGTTAGCGACCGGTGCCAGTGATTCCGAAATCTTCATCTGGGATTTGAACAGCCCTACTAACCCCATGACACCTGGAGCCAAAGCACAGGTGAGAATTGAGAAGAGAAGAACAAAGAAGGATAAAAACTGCTGATAAATTATAGGGGAAAGTTTGTGGAAAATAAAAGAGCAGTTTTACTCGGAAACTTGCTCCGGTGGACTCACATCTGTTACAATGTCTAGATATTGGGAGATATTTGGCACACAAGTTAATTTTAATTTTGTTTCTCGCAAATGAAATGGAAGTCCTTAGCCAAACAACATGCATCAATTGAATGTGCTGATGCTTATGAATATGTATGAATCTGCCGTAACATCCATAGAGTGATCTCTAGCTGGACTGCATCCATTATATTCCTCCTAGTACGTTGTCACATCCCACAGTTAGTTAGCCATGGGTGCTATTATAGAGTCTCAGTGTGTAGGATAGAGTTGCTCTTGTAAAATGAAAAAATAATATATCAGGTAGAGTAAGTTATAGCCAAAGGAAGATGTTCCTACAAAACAAGACAATGAAGAAATACAGATGAAGTTACATTAGTAACCCGCAATGGAGTGTCTGTGACCCAATTAGTATTTCGCAATGGAGTGTTTGTGATATGTCTATGACTCAAGTAGTGTGCCGTCATGGAGTGTCTGTGACCCTATGTGTAGGAGAGGGGCGCATCGGAGGAGAGCCCCTTGGAGAATAAGGGCAGCTAGTTAATACATAAATGCTGTACAGCAAACACAAAAGTCAAAATAAATCAAATGAATTATTCTCTGCTAAGATGGTTGTTTCCTCTTGTATCCTCACCCGCCACCCCCCACCCACAAAATAAATAAAGCAGCTATTGGGTGTTTGCTCTTCTTAACCATAATAGCTCAGGTGCCCACCCAATTTTTACATTAAAAAAGAAATGTCCTAGCCCGTAGGGTATGTCTAAATGCTATAAGGCCTTTCATAAGTTTCAATATTTTGCTGTGAAAAGTGCAAATTTTCCCCTGTTTCTCGTTGGGCAAAGCATGATCTGTAACACTGCAGACTTCTTGCAGACTTCAGGATATCTGAAATCTGTAAGATTGCAGACTTATTGCAGACTTCAGAATATCTGTAACATTGCAAACTTCAGGATATCTGTAATCTGTAACACTGCAGACTTCTTGCCGGAAATGCCAAGACATGATGATTCTCTACTGTCATATTTTCATTGATGAAGAGATAAAACATTGTTTGATCACCTTGGAGATCTGATCTGGCAAGGCAAAGGAAATTACCTGTTGGGATTCAGTCAGACTTCAGTTATTGGTGTCAGTTCACCTTTCACAAAGACCCTGCTAGGATTGTATCAGGTTGGCCCTCTAAATTTACAGGAGATTTTTTTTTCGCCAGTAGATAAGCAGTTGTTTGTTAAACAGTTATTTCTCTCCAAGTGACAAAAGAACTACAAGATACCCATCAAGCTATATCTGTCTATTAAACTGCTTACTCTATGTTTTTCTTGTTTCTTTCCCACTTTCAAGCCTTCTGATGAGATCAGTTGCGTAGCCTGGAACAGACAAGTGCAACACATTTTGGCCTCGACTAGCCCGGGAGGACAGTGTATTGTATGGGACCTTAAGAAGAATGAACCAATTATTAAAGTTACAGATCACAGCTCAAGGGTAAGTTGGAACAAATTATCATTGTGTTAATTGCATCCCCCTTTTTAAAGCTGCTTTTCAAGTTGGTTTTGATTATAGTTTTTGATGCTCAGAAATTTCATCATGTCGGTCATGGTGAACCTTGTGCCCAGGTTTTACATTCCTATGACGGAAATGAAAATATTATGTCATTTTGAGGAATAAAGGATCAGAAAGTTTTGCATTGGCATTGCTGATTTGTTAGACTGAAATATCCTATCACAAGTAGGCCCCTGTATACAAACTCCACAAAGAGGAAAACACTATCATGGTTTTCCTTTACTGTCATGTCAGTGAAGTTAAAAGTTATCGTTCGATTTATTATTGGAACATAAACAATGCAACGATATATGTAGGTTTAGCAGTCCACATCAATAGCGTTTCAAAGACCTGCCATGTTACATCACATTTGACCGTGGGTCACATCAAATTTTGACCGTGGGCCACGTCTTGTGCACCCGAGCCGAAGGTTTTTGGAAATTTTGGGAAGGAAGGGCGCAAATACTGCTTCACAAATAGTTAAAAAATTGGAGGGTGATGGGTCTGGAGGTATATGGATGGTATTTAATAGATACCATTTTGGAGGCCAAGAAATGATGATTTTCAAACTATCCATAGTTTTATGTGATGAAAATTCCAAACTTTTGATCACCTTGGAGATCTGATCTGGCTAAGCTACAAAGTTTATCCATGATTTAGTGGGGATGAAAGTGTTGCCTTTGCAAGCAATGATATTCTAGCGCCTGCCATATTGCTGGGTTGTTACTATTACTCTGTTGTTCCTGTTACTGTGGTTTATTGTGCTGTGGTGTTGCTGTGGTGTAACTGTGGGGTTAGTGATACTGTTACTATGGTGTTACTGTTGCTGTGATGGTGCTGTTTCTCTGCTGTTACTGCTATTGTTACCACCGAGCTGTTACTGTTGCACTTACAGTATACTGCTACACTCGTAGGAGAATAATAAGTTTGATGGCCTTGTCATAAAAAGACACAAAAATGTTGCCTTAGATCCACGCTGTTTCATGCTGTAGTGTTAGCAAGCAATATTCTATATGTTCTGCTATCAATCATTGTATGATGTATGAGCGTAATGGCTATTCGAAACATCCGATTTGATTGGCTAATACTCTGTTGCATTATTAAATAATTTCCCGGGACTATTGTTATTGAAAATGTTTTGAGATTGTGCAGTAGCTGATGAGACTTGATGAATTTAATAGCTGATGGTTGATGATGATAAATACTAATCTTGTGTTTGTTGGCTCACTTTTGTTACACTCACGCAGTAAGTTGTTTGTTGGATGAATGGACATGTTGTTGTTGTTTTTGTTTGTTTCTGTTTGTTAAAAGACAACATGAAAAGTCAGTAGCCTGACATACTAACATTGCCATTTAAATGTTACAGGGCAGTTTCAAAAAGGAGACCAACATTGGTCAATCGAGTTTCTATACATTGTCGTATAAGTCGTTACGTTCCTGCAAGTTCTTATCCCACTCTATGTGTAAAATATATAGTTTTATTCCTGCAAGATAAACATGCGATATTTTGCATTTATTTCTGTAATATTTTTCCTGTCTTCTTATTGATGTGGACAGATAAGATGCAAGGCAGTTGTATGGCATCCAGACATAGCCACACAGATGTTACTGGCATCAGAAGATGATCACATGCCAGTTATTCAAGTCTGGGATCTAAGATTCGCCACATCTCCACTCAAAGTATTGGAAAACCATCAAAGGTATGTGTGTGCATCTTTCTCTCTGGAAAGGATTTAGATCAGACTCATCAAGTTCACAATGAGACAGATAAATTAATTGTAGACCTAGGCTTTTGGCTCTCACCCACAGCCGGAAGAAAGCTCTTCTGTTTAAAAAAAATGATAAAAGCAAACAGGTTCAGGTTTTAAAATGTCCAGTCAAGCATGAAACAGAAGATTACACCCTTTCCTGGGCTGTAACAGTATTTTAAATCAAATGTCGCTGAGCCATGGGGGTGGTTGTGATCGATAAAACTGTATCTGTCGAATTTTGCTTAGTGGATGCTCTTAGTTCAGTGGTATGAACATTACTTTTCGGATGCTTGTTTGGAAGATCGGAATATCTAGGAGTCTCGCTAGCCTTTGAAGGAGATGGGTTAAAAAGTAGCTCTGAAGCAAGAGTTACCAGTCGATCACCGGCAGTTTTTACCTCCACTGTCTAAGCGTAACCCAGTAAATCCTTTTAAAGAGTAGACAACCTCAGCACTCCCTTGTGGAGATATTAAAAAGGAACTTGTGATGTGTTCACGAGGGGAAAAAACATGTTTGTAAGGAAAAGTGTGGCACTTGAGTTTTTGGACGAATACTTCCTGCCATGCTCTAGTACCTGGCTTTTAATGCTTGGGGATTGGTTTCTTAATTGGTTGTGTTATATCAAGAACAGTATGCTCATCTTTCATTTCAAATATTGTTGCAATGGCCGTGTACAATGGTGTATTTGATTCTCAGTCTGTAAATGGGGTATGGTGTTGTTTTCATATTCTTCTCCTTTAAATATTTCCATTACCATTAATCGATTTATGTTTGTTGAGGTGGGGGGGGGGGGGTCTGTCAGGGGCATATTTAGAGTCTTGCACAATCCTTGATACTGCCAAGACATGATGATCTAATATTTTGTCATATTATGATGATGAAGATTCCAACTTTTTGATCACCTTGGAGATCTGATCTGGCAAGTCAGTTTTGTTTCTTGGGAACAAAACTAAAAAAAAAATGGCTAATTGAAGTCATGTCCATTGGTGGGTGATCAATGCCAAATTGTTTATGAACATTCGACATGTCTTAACAATACTGGGTTATGATCCAATACTGGTGCACGTTAAGAATGATTGTTTAGGTAAGTTATGCATAAAAATAAAATAATATCCCTGTAACAATTGTGGTCATTTCTAATAGCATTTGTATTGTTTATTTAATTGATACCAACAAAGCTATCATCTGATTAAAACGTCTAACTGATCAGGTTAAATTTTTAAGGATATTTTCTGGTTGTCCCAAATGTGAGGCCTGGTTGTCCAAAAAGCAGAGTTGGTTTTCCTAAAAGCTCCTAAAATACTACTACTATTACTGTGTACAAAAACTGCTATAAATCTTTGCACTTGTATATATCAACTTGACCATTTTGCATTTTGCGGTGGGATATGGGACAAATTATTACCTGTATGATCTGGTTACTCATTGCACATGGCCAATCAAGAGTTTACTCCATGTTGAAATGTGGAAAGAAACCATTGCGAGTAAACTCAGTCTTGGCATTGCTCCCAAAGTGGTGTGTCATTTGTTAACTCGAGCCTTTTCCGACCCTTTCCTCTCTTAGGGGTGTCCTCTCCATGAACTGGTGCCAGCAAGACCCCGACTTGCTCCTCAGCTGCGGCAAGGACAACCGTATCCTGGTGTGGAACCCTAACAGCGCCGTCCAGGGGGGAGAGGTCCTCTACGAGCTCCCCACCACCACTCAGTGGAGCTTTGATGTCCAGTGGTGTCCCAGAAACCCTTGTCTCATTGCCAACTCCTCCTTCGATGGTCACATCAGCGTCTACTCGCTGATGGGCGGAGGCGGCACCGTACAGGCACCACAAGATCAGCATGTCAACCAGGTGAGAGCCATAATAATAACAGGTGCAGAGTGTTCAGTTTTCTGCAGGTGTTCCAAGTTGGAGGCGGTGATTGATGGATGTCAAACCCCAGGGAATCCCCACCTTCCACCCCGGATGAGACCTCCCATAACTTCCTGGTTTTATTCTCCTTCATAATATGCGAGTGTTCTTGCATAGATGATTCTCATTTTTCTGTTTTAATATGACTTTTTGAAGAATATAAGAAAATGTGTTGCATACATGTTTAAACTACACAATTTCTATTAGAAGGCTCTCGTAACCCCATGCTACAATCCTTGATACTGCCATGACATGATGATCAAATATTTTGTCATATCGTGATGATGAAAATTCCAACTTTTGATCACCTTGGAGATCTGATCTGGCAAGTCAGTTTACGTTTGTGGCTAAACTAAAAATACCATAATTACCCAATTTGATTTGTAATTATATTTCATTGTTGCATTATTATTTTTGCTTTTCTTTCTATTCATATTTATATGTACGGCGCTTTTGACAACTATTTTGTTATAATTAGCGCATTATAAATCTTAGTTATTATTATGATTATTATTATTGGTGTTCAGTTGTGGTGATACCCAATAAGCAGATGTACAGAACTATTCATTTGACTGGTTGGAAAGACACATAGAATCAGAAATCAAAGTCTGAAGATTGCTCCTGATAGGTGACAGGTGACTTTATTCTGTCACATTATCACAGATTGCAGACCTTTGTCACATTTTGAATAGCAATCTGTATGTTAAAAAACAGAAAAATAGTCACATATGGAGAGGATTGATCATGATATTAAGAATGAGTCGTTGGATACTATGTCAGCTATGAGAACTATAGAATGTATTATTGTGTAAGACATAGTTGCAAAATGGCTCCTCATTATTCAAAAATGTGTAACAGATATTTCTACATGGTAAGGCATTATTTTTCTTCATATTATTACCTTCAAAAACCTCCAATTTTGCAATGCTAAATGTTTGCAAATGAATTATCCAGTGTTATGTCGAAGCTAACACAAATTTTGACTGGAAAATGCCGAGTTAGATCTTTACAAGCAACCTGTACCACTCCCAGAGTCCTCTCCCTTAGAAACCAGAAAAGTCAATTTTAGGGGGAAAAAGTCCGTTTGTAGTTTGTATCGTTCTTTGTTCCTGTGTAAATTATAGATCATCTTTAATGGTCCCAATTATTCTAGTTAGATCAAAACTGGTCAGTTACAGTAAAACTATTAAACTCCAGTTGGAACCCACATGTTGCCTCACTGAGGCCCACCCATCAATCCCTAATTGAACCCTCCTCCGGTGCCTTGGAAGGATTTGAAGGGTTATACATCTCCAGGATATCAACTCCATTACAAAGTTTTATTAGAATGCCTACAATTGTTGGGTGGATGGTACTGATGACTTTTACATGAAAGTTTGCTCTCTCTCTCTATATTTCAGCTTGTTTCTTCCTTCCCTGGTATGGAACCGATGCCAGTTCCTCAACAGCAAGTGGATACTCAAACCAAAGCAAAACCAGTCTTGTTGAAGAAACCACCAAAATGGTTGAAAAGACCAGCTGGGGCATCATTTGGGGTAAGTCCAGGAGTTGGTAGACTCTTGTTGTTACTAAAAGGAAAAAGAACGGATGGGGGGGGGGTTGGGAGGTTGGGGAAGCATGCAAGGCATAAACTCATTGCTGTTCATAGTGCTGTGGGCATATTGTGACATTTCTGTAAATATAGTTACTATCATCTTCATTGCTGGTCAACACCAATGCTTTACTTTCACGTTTAAAATGTATGTATCTAGGTAACACAGGGAACTAAAATGTTTGACTTGGTGGCTGCATACAGGGGACAAAATTGTAGGTCCTTCACTGGCCATTTTAAGAACTTCTAAGGGGATTCTAATATATATCCAACATTTGTATTTGCTTTTATTGGGAAGATGTCCCTGATAAATAGCTCTGCTCTGAGACGTACGAATGATGTTGGTTTCACTCATCTTATATTTTCAAGGGTTTTGGAGGGGGGTTATTGGTGGGGGGTTGAGAAGTTGGGTGGTATGGGCATTTGTTTTGGCATTTTTGAAGCGTTGTACAATCCTTGATACTGCCATGACATGATGATCAAATATTTTATCATATCGTGATGATGAAAATTCCAACTTTTTGATCACCTTGGAGATCTGATCTGGCAAGTCAGTTTTTTTTGTAGACAAAACTTAAATACCATAATTACCCAAGTGTAGTGGTATCCAATTGTGGTGATACCTAATTTGCGGATGTACAGAACTAATCATCTGACTGGTTGGAAAGCCACATAGAATCAGCACTACATGCACCTGTAAATGTACTTTGGGCATTTGGAAATCTGGTGTACAAACTATTTTGCAAGATTGTTTACTTGTACCGATGGGAATTCTAATTGTACTCATATTGTTACTGTGGTACTCTATTACTGCGAGTCTGGTCCACTATAATTAATCTCTACTCACGGTGTTAACTTTTACCATCTGGTCTCCTTTCTTCCCCAGTTCGGTGGTAAACTACTGTCATTCCAACAGAACAAAGCACCAGCCAATCAACAGCCGGCTCATAGTTCCTCCTCGGTTTTCCTCAGTCAGGTGGTGACAGAACCAGAGTTGGTCAGTCGGTCCAAATCCCTGGAGGAGGCCCTCTCTCAGGGTCAATTTTGCGAGTTTTGCGACGGCAAGATCGCAAAGGCAGTGAATAACGAAGAGGCAGAGATGTGGAAGTTTCTGAAGGTAAAAACAATACCATCAAATCATACCCATATGTCCGCTATGTTAAAGAAATGATAAGTTTTTTGGTGGGGGGGGGCAGGGGAGTTGAGAAGTTGGGTGATTGGGCATTTGTTTTTGGCATTTTTGAAGCCTTGTTACACTCTTGATACTGCCATGATATGATGATCAAATTTTGTCATTATTTTCATGATGAAAATTCCAACTTTTGATCACCTTGGAGATCTGATCTGGCAAGTCATTTTTGTTTCTTGGGATCCAAACTAAAACAACCATAATGACCAAGTTTAGTGGTGTCCAGTTGTGGTGATACCCAATTAGCGGATGTACAGAACTATTCATCTGACTGGTCAGTAACTACCTTCAATACTTGAGATTTATTTCATGGTCAAGAAAAAGAATTTTTTAATGACCATTATATTTTGGTTTGCTCTCATTAAGTTTGTGATAAATTGCTGAACAAATTAATAAACAACAGCTTTGAATTATTTTCTCTTTTATCAAATTTATCAAAATTTGACTGCAGTGTTAAACTGTGTGAATTTCATAAAAAAAGTTATAAAACACCTGACAAATTTTGTGTTAGTTTCTGCAGCAGAATTTCTATGGAAGATTTGACCAGCTTCGTTTGTAATTGGTTCTATTTTGTTTAATCCGTTATGTTTTTCATAAACCTTGGGCAAATAAAATCCGATTAAGAATGAGAATATTTTTTTTGTTAATGACCGGATTTTGTCATCGCAGGTCAGCTTTGAACAAGAGCCTCGTAAGCATGTGATTGGTCTCCTTGGTTATGACACCCATGACCTCGCCAGGAAAGTGGCGTTGGCGACGGGGGCTTCCATGGGGCTAACGAACGGGGTCGGAGGGGAGAGCGGTGGCGTAGACGCAACGGAACTGGCCGAGAGGATGCAGGAGCTCTCCTCGGGAACAACGGAACCAGAAGCAGACCTAGGTAGTGGGTCAAAGGTATGAGACATTATTAAAGAGGTGCCAGATATGCTCTGGAGAAAAAGCCAGTTGGAGGAGGCAGTTGGGGAGGCAGTTGGGGGTGGCAGTTGGGGGAGGCAGTTGGGGGGAGGCGGGAGTTGTGGGCGCAGGATTTGTTGGGGGTGGGGGTGAGAGCATTTTGGGTTCAATTACTTATGCTGTGCAGTTTGTAGCCACAAAGGGATTGATATTATGGGATGGGATGTGTTGAGTAATTAACCCATCCTTACAACCCTCATTCTTCTATGAATATCTTCAAGATATAGTTACTTTTTTTTCTCGCTATTTTGAATTTTGTATTTTTTTTTTACACTCTGTGGACTTTTTTTTTTTTTCACAATTATCACAATTCACAAATCACAACAAAATCACAAATTTTTCACAATTAGATCCTGTTCAATGTACAAAATGTCCACTTTATCAGTCATCTCAAGTTACTCATGCGCACAGGTTCTTCCTGTAACTCTTGCTCTTGAACGATATGTTTTAATGTGCTTTTTGTCCGTTCTTTATTGTTGTTCGAAGTTTTGCTCTTTAATAGATGGATCAAGTTTTGTAAGTTGTTAAAGAGTTTACCATTTCTGGTTGTTTCTAAGACAGGTTTTTAGAAAGATTGCACACGATCCAAACCAACTTTTCTTGGTTTTTATTCTTCATGCAGACACCAAATGATGATGGGGAGGCTGATGGAGCGGCTGCGTTTGATGCGATAGCAGCGGGAGGGATGGTAGAGGTCGAGAACCAAGCCGAAGAAGAGGATCCAGATTCGGGGATGACTTCACCTCTCATCATCTCCAGAGAAGCAGGTGAGTTCTACGTAAGAGCAGAAGTACAATTCGGGTATATCTAGTATCTGGTATCGCTTTAGTGAAATTTGATATTAATAATATCACCAAATTTGTAGGACAAGATTTTACGAAAGCAAACATCGGTGTTCAAATCATCAAATCATTGAAGAAAAGTAAAGGATGTGTTGCATACACGGAAACTACACTATATCTATTACAAAGCTCTCATTGCCCCATTTGCTTTAATCTTGTCTTTTATTTTCAAGTTATTTTGGAGGGTGGAGGGAGTTGAGAAGTTGGGTGATTGAGCATTTGTTTTTGGCATTTTAGAAGCCTTGTTACACTCTTGATACTGCCATGATATGATGATCAAATTTGTCATTATTTTCATGATGAAATTTCCAACTTTTGATCACCTTGGAGATCTGATCTGGCAAGTCATTTTTGTTCCTTGGGATTAAAACTAAAACTACCGTAATGACCAAGTTTAATGGTGTCCAATTGTGGTGATACCCAATTAGCGGATGTACAGAACTATTCATCTGACTGGTCAGTAACTACTATTCAATACTTGAGATTTATTTCATAGTCATGAAAAAGAATTGTTTAATGACCATTATGTTTTGGTTTGCTCTCATTAGGTATGTGATAAATTGCTGACCAAATTAATAAACAACGGCTTTGAATAATTTCCTGTTTTATGAAATTTCACTGCAGTGTTGAACTGTGGGAATTTCATAAAAAAATTATAACGATAAGATTTTTCGAAAGCAAACCTTGGTCTTCTCACTGTTTTATGTTAAAGGCAGTTCATGAAAAGCTCTGGAAGTTTCCGCTCTAAATGGTACCCTGCGATGGCAACAGTGAAGTTTCTTCTTTTGCTGAATTTCAAAGAATCTTTTGTTTTTATTGCCTACATGCAAAATAGTATTCACAGGGCTTAAGGAAACAGAATTTTATGGAAATCAGGCCAGCTCACAAATGGAATTTAAAACTAGAAATGGGAATTTGCTCATTTCTCAAGCAATAATATCTGTGGCCCCAGGCTTGTATCCAGAAGAGATGCCAATAATTGCAACTTCTGTTTCCTTTTTTTCTGTCAGATACGGATGGTCTGATAAGCCAGTCATTACTCACTGGTAATTTTGAAGCAGCGGTGGAAATGTGTCTCCATGACAACAGACTTGCTGATGCCATCCTCTTGGCCATAGCCGGAGGCCCAGAACTATTAGCAAAAACGCAACGAAAGTACTTTAAGAAGACAAAGAGCAACGTATCTAGGGTAAGCATTTGACGCACTGACCTTCGTTTAGATCTATAAAGAAGAGATTTTGATTTCAAACCATATCATGTATGGAGATATTTTCACGCTAGCCCGTCACTACAGAGAGCTTAAATAAAAAGGTTCGCAGTCTTTATTTCTGGACCATTTCTTCTAAACTTTTGACAGCATGTACTTTAGATTAGGGGCAAAAACAAGGTTACACATTGATGGTTGCTATGATATTTTGGCTGATATTTAGGGCAAAAACTATGGAATACTGTGAAAAACGGCAAAAAGCCGACACCGTTTTTCCCACATATGCAGCATTTCACTGCTTGGACTTATTTTGCACACCATGCAATTTAGTTATACCCATGGGTTGATATAGAGCATGTGATGCATAGTTCCTCTTGTGATTGGACGAAATGATCACTGTGGCCCACAGGACCCTTACCCTATAGCATGGGGAACCAGAAGACTACGTCCTCCCACTCGTTCGTATGATCATATAAGTT
>KN882838.1:109500-122592 GCA_000934455.1 Apostichopus parvimensis
CTTGATATTATACTGACAGCTGGTGTGAGCTATAGTTTTTACAGAAAACATAATTACACAAAATTATTCTCCATGGATACATATCTAAGACTTTCCAAAAGTCAAGCAGGTTTTTTCTATCACTTTCTATAGCAACTATTTTGGTATTTTCAACTTTCTCAAAATAGTTCCCATAAAAATTTTTTAAAGTTTCTTTTGAGATTACTAATTTTCTATGAACCCATTTTTAGCCTGCAGGTGAAATGAAATTAACAGTCATCAAATTTGCTTGATATTATACTGACAGCTGGTTGTGAGCTATAGTTTTTACAGTAAACATAATAACACAAAATTATTCTCCATGGATACATATCTAAGACTTTTACCAAAGTCAAGCAGGTTCTATCTATCAGTTTCCATAGCAACTATTTTGGTATTTTCAACTTTCTCAAAATATTTAAAAATATTTAAAAAAACAAATTAGTTTCTTTTGAGATTACTAATTTTCTATGAACCCATTTTTAGCCTGCAGGTGAAATGAAATTAACAGTCATCAAATTTGCTTGATATTAAGCTGACAGCTGGTGAGAGCTATAGTATAGTACAGTAAACTTTCCAGTCCAGGGAACATTAATGAGAATACGAGTTGTTCCACTTCAATTATGGTATCCCTAAAACCATCCTTTCTCCATCGTAAACCTTCAGTGCTGTAAAATTTTGCAAAAATTTGATGGATGCTAGATAAAAGGTGTTATCCTCATCAAGCGATAGGGAACGATTTACCTCGAGCAAGAAAGAACCGGTTCGTATGGTTTGATCGTTCACACTGAATACAGGAACAAATCAACTGAAAAATGACTCTGGTAATGAGAATTACACTTCAATATATATAGCTTTGAATAATGACTTCTAAACAGCTGCTTTTAACAGTATATTTAATTTACTGATAGCTATCTTGACAGGAAGAATGCACCTTTGCTTTTCGATCAATCTATTTGAGATTCAACAATTAAAATAATCCTTTGAATCTTCAATCATTAGTACGGCAGAGTGCAAATGCATTTACCCACATCATGAAAGTGCAAAGATGTGTGACTCCTGAGGATACATTATTTTCTCCTCGTCGAGCATCATTTGGCAAAACTTATGTCATAACCACACATCCAGTATAGGTTAGGGTATCTGTTCAGCCTGCTGAGCAGAGAGAGTGGAAACAAACTTCTGTGGTTGTCAGCACTCTTGGTGGCTCACTATATGGTGGTTCACTATATGGTGGCTCACTCTTGGTGGCTCACTATATGGTGGCCTACTATATGGTGACTCTGCTTCAGTACACATGCTGAATGTTAACGCTCGGCTAGCTTTCAATACGTGTGCTGTGCTAAGCCGTCCCAAGCGTTCATAGGAAAACCTTTTTAACGTTGGGTTTTTGGTCACACTATTCGTTTGATGATTAGTAACTTAATCTGTAGTAATTATTGCCTTATTGAGGTTATGCAATGGCTTCCCTGCACATATACTTGCATCATTAGAAACATGCAAAATCCCACACGAGTTGAAATTTGAGGAATCTAAAACATTGCGATACTTGCCAGATGGTTAATTTAGCAAGCCTGCAGGCTTGTATGTGAAATAAAAGTCGAATCCTTATATCTCTGAAACGGGTGGGGGGAAAAAATTTCCTTAGTTGATTGGGTGAGTTGTAAGATCTACTAGCTTGGAGGTTTTTAATCTGAAGTGTTCTCTATCACATGAATGAAAGAGAAAGATGCAAAAATCGTTTTGATGTCCGCATTTTATAACGCTTCAATTGTTTGCTTGCAGGCTCAGTCCAGATACGTTGCTCCTGCACCAATCACTGCACCCATCATCGGGGCACCAGCGGAAGAGTACCCCCCAGCCGCTCCTGTCCAAGGATACCAAGGCAGCCAGCAGCAGCAGGTACCTCAGGGGTACAATGCCGGAGGGGAGCAGCAACCTCCCTCACAGGTATCATCAGTCCCGTATAGGGGCACAGCGTTCACTAACCCCACTGGTGTCAATGCCGTTCCAACTAACGTCGCGTCGGGACCTTCCGCACCCATTAATGCCAAAGCCGAGGTAAAAAGTCACCTACTAACCCCGGATAGATAATACTACCTCTGTACTCAGAATTAATGGCAAGCAAACCCACACGGTCAGATCTAAAAATCTTTGTGATGAACAACAACTCACTCCTCCAAAAGATCCAATCAAAATGTTGTAATTTCATTTGGGAAGATCTCGGCATCTTTAAGCCCCATCATGCATTCAGTTATTAAAAACAAAGTAACCGTTTTGAAAGCCTCCCAAACAGTTTTTGGTTCGATTGAGTTATAGATAATCCCATAATAATGACGGTGTACTTTTTTGTGTTTTTCTTTCTCCTTTTTTTCCCGCAAAGTTTTGACCCATTCTCAGAAATTGAGTGATGAAGAAATCAGGCGGAAACGAAGGTTACCGATCTTTGTTATTGTTATGGTTAAATTGCAGACATAACGGATACACCAACAGTTGTATTGACCTTTCGGTTCATAACTGTGCAATAACTGTACTGGCTATATGCAAGGCCACTTTATTTTACGCAGTTGCCATGCCTAGTGCCAATACGTAATCTCTCCCTCAATGTTTCCCAGAGCAGAGGTAGAGAGAGAGAACTGTTCGAAGGACGTATTTCACAAAATAGCCTCGACTCATTACTTGCTTCCCTTTTCGCCGAGTTTGAATCAAAGCAAAGATTGTTCACGTCGTAGGCTCCATATTGAGGTCAAGACGTTTGCTGGCACATGCGTGTGGGGTTTAATGTGTTCGTGCACAGAGAGTAGAGATCTTCTCGTTTGCATTTCTTCATCAGCTCAATCTCTGACAATGAGCCAGAATTGTTTCCCAAAAAGCACCACGTCATTGTTGTGTGATTGTTTTACTACGCAATAGTAGCAAAACGAGAAGACGATTTCTTCAGACCGTCAAGGTCGGATAAAGGCATTAAAAGTTGTGTCAGGTGGGGGTGGCTGCCATTTTGTCAGACTGTGATTTCATTAGTTCTACTAGGTGGTGGCACTATTAACTTTTCTCTTTAATTTTTTAGTTTGATAGTTTCAAGTTTGAATGTGAAACCATTATTTTTTGATATATTTTTTTTTATTATTGTCATCTTTAATGAGGGTAGTCCTGCTCAGTGCAGAAGTACTGCTTTCCAGAGGAGCCTTCAATACAAAAATACATATACAATATAAAGCAGTAGAAAAACGGTAAACATCCAAAAGCACAAAAAACTGCAAAAAGTTAAGAATAAAGATGATAAGTTTGTGTTAGGGAAGTTCAATATTTTGGAGAGTTGTCACTGACAAAAATTCATCTCTGTTAAAGAAACAAGGAAAAAAAAAGACAAGTTTACACATCTGGAGGCTTGAGGATGTTAAAGTAAGACTTGGGCAGGTCTTCAGTCTTCCTAATCAAGAAATATGAAAAAAAAATGAAATATCTCCCAAATATAACAGTAGCTGTCTGGAGAATATGTTCGTCACAGGATCAAGGAGGTGATGGTTTGGTTTGTTTCTCCTTCTCAAAGATACGCATCGCAAAAAAAATCATGACAGTCTAAAATGTATTCTTGTGCTTCAACATACCAGTTAACAAAATTCATCATCAGTATGTGGAGGTTGAATTTCCAGACACTTTTTCACTTCTTTAGCTTCCTTTCTGATGGCGAACAAAATCTGGTGTGCATCGGTGGCAGTGTGTGTCTGTGCGTGTGTCTGCGTGTGTGAGTGTGTGTGAGTATGTTTATACTACATACATGTGTTCTTCATACCTGGTATGAGTGGACCACCTTACAATTCAGGTGTAAGGAGGAAGCAGGTTCCCAGGCTGGAGAGGGTCCAAAATTGTCAGATCGGTGGCTCTCTGGTCGCGACCGCCACTGGGGAGGTGGTAACGCTGACTGCAAGAATGCTATTGTCTATGGTGGAATTTTGTGTGTCTGTATGTTTGTATGTGTGTGTGAAAGGCCCCTTGAAGTCAACAGAGGTCTAAAACATTGTAACCATTGGAAATTGGAAAAGTAAAGCTTGGATGAACTTCCATATTTTGATATGTAGATCCAGCTTTAGAAAGTATAAGAACCTCATTGTCTTCTGTGCACGTGAAAACATCCTTTTGTGGTCGACGAGATAATGAAATGACAACCTCAAAAAAATTGAGCTTGCATGACATGTAGGCTCACATTTTGTGCAGAAATATTGTTTCAAAGATGAAATGTTCTCTAAAAACATGGCAGAGGAAGACTAAGCCGGTTGGCCTTCCATTGGGAACGTTCGCTCTGGTAACATATGTTTAAACTTAAAGTTCTGTGAGATCCGTTCAGAGTATATTTTATCGCTTAGAAAGTGCAATTCAAAAGACGAACTCATATATAAACAGGATACGAGAGACATTTTGAAGGCCGACATGACACAAGATCATTGTAATTAGCCACTAATTATGATGAATGCATAAAGAGCAATATTACTTTGTCGTTTCCTATTTGTCTGCCTTTTATTATGGCAGCTGGTGAATCTAAAAGATCACCTACTTTAACCAAAACAGGAAAAAACCTGTACCATTTTGCCCATCTATGGTAAAGATCTGACTCTTTTGGGAAATCAAAGCAGATACGATGAATCCCTCCCCCCCCTCCCCCTCACCACACACCCATTCCTTGGCCCCCCTCCCCCTCACCACACACCCATTCCTTGGCCTGGGTAATTTTTACGATCCACTTTTGCCAGAAGTCATCTCGGAAAGCATTGTATCGATGAAGCAATTGTAAAGAATGTTATCTACACTAATGACCAGTAGCAGTAGTCTCTAGTATTTCATGCTTTTGCCTTTTCTTTCCTGTTTTTTGTTATTTGGCGAGGGGGGTGGGGGGGGTGGAGGGAGTGAGTGAGGGGAGTTGGAAGTGTCGCTTTGATGATTGATAAGACTCCTGGAGATGGGCTAGTCAAGAAAGAGAAGAAAACGAACTTGATAAACGTCGTCGTGGCAACTTTGAATGTGACGATTTGTTGATTTGTTATCAGACTTGTGAAAGTATCATGAGGAGGGAAGAGTCTATATTAGCTTTCAAAAGGCCTCTCATAGTTATCAACGCTGTGGGCAGGCTTTTAACAATCTCGTGTCAGGGCATCCTTCAACCTTGCTTTTACATGCATATAATTAAAATAAGGAAATGGATCAAAGGTAGAGCGACTCGTGCTCCCCTCTTCTCTCGTAACTGCTGAATCTTTGGCGTTTCTTGTTTTACACCTAGTGATCTTTTTTTCTTTCTTTCTTTCATCCAATCAACACCAAACCTTTCTTCTGTTAAACACTTATTATTTCCTGTTCCATTCCTGGTGGTCATTTATGGAGCAATTAACTGCGTCTTCCTTACCTTTTACTCTGTCCTTAAAGCTGCCTTTTTGCATTGAAAATTCAACACAATCTTTTGCTTCAACGAGCCTTGGGTCGAGAGCTCTATCTCTCCTTTCCCCATCATGGTCTTGTGGTTTATAATTAATCCTTTGAATTGCGGTGACATTTGGGATGTTTGGGGGGCAAGCTGTAAATGTGCTCTATGTTTAGAATCCCATCAAAATGTGCCTTTTGTGTAGAAATGTTGTTTTTATCTTCCTATTGTGTAGAAGCCAGTTCAAAATTTCCTGCATAGTACTCAAATTTTGCAGGCGTGTCGGACAATTTTTTTGAGCCCTAATTTAAGTTCGAGAATGCAGTTTTTAATTGTCTAGATAATCATGGGGGGGCACCTTAGGCAGCTTGATCAAATGGGCATCGCAGGTAAAGGTTGATTCCCAGGGGCATTACAGCAAGTGGTAGGGGCACAGACTGCAATGGGACATCATTTAAATTCATGCCCCTTTTGAGGGGTGGGTATCTAGCGACATGTTAATATGATGTAGTGACCGTGTAAAGTCACAATGCAGAATGCAACTTTAGTGAGTTCAAAAATAAAATGAAACATTACAGTGAGGAAAATTACAAGTATGATTGCAAGATAACTAGGAAGAGAAGAGGTATATAAACGCGATGGGTGGTGGGGGGGGAGGTTGAGGGGATGGGATGGGGGTGTGTGCTGAAGGGGAAGGGATGGGGGGTGTGTGCTGAAGGGGAAGAGGGCAGGTGTCGGGTGGGGCTGAAGCTAAATTATGATAGCTGTGACTTAAATTGATCTACATTTGACTGTATAATACCATGTGCCTTGGACTAATTTGGTCCTCGGTGTGTATCGTCCAGAGGAGTAATTTTGCAGTGATGTTCGTAATTTGCGTCTGATCTGGAGAGTGTGACGGTTTGCCGACCGTCGTCAGCACTCCTCTGGCAGAGTGACGAAACTTTATCCTGAGCAAAATTACTCCGTCCACAATCTCTGTTTTGCTCTTTTGCAACTTACTCTCAAAGGGTCCTTGAAACAAACTGCGCTGTGAGAATAATCGGTTGTAACTCCACATCATTTGCCGAATAAAAATAGATTTGAAAGTTCACAGACGTATCAAGTCTGCAAACTTTTGGAATACACATAATTTGATGTGTAGATCTCCTGCTAGAACCCCCCCCCCCCGTTGTTACCTGTGGAAGTGAAAGGTCATATGAAGGTCAACATCAGTCCCAGTGTTTTAGATCATTAGTAAGCCAATAATGATTCAAAACTTTAATTCTTGTGGGCAATGTTTACTTTTCATGGTTACCTTGGGTCAAGCACATGGGAAAAGTAGAGAAAATGTCGAAAATGAACCACTCTTCGGGGGGGGGGGGTTTATAAAGTGCCGTTAAATCTGGAAAAGTCAGGGAAAATCCTGATTTGAACACTTCCTCTTCGTGACAACATAATCTGTCTTTTTTTTCTTTTCTTTTTCTGAAAAGAGAACATTGGTGACCAGAGCAGTCAATTTCAGATGTACTGTATACCAGGTCTCATGTGAGATTTTCCGGGTCAATTTGCAATTTAACAATGTCAGCATAAACTTTGCAAGAGTTAACGAACGTCAGGCTTACTGAGAGGTAGTCTAGACGTTAGGTCATCATTTGTCTGTAGGCTTCATAGCAAAAAAAGGGTGGAAAAAGGGGGGAAAAAGGGTGGTAACCATGACAATTGAAAGTTCCCATATTAAAATGTAGCAAGGAATCACTTAAACCCCACCCCCTCCTCCCATTGGCCCTCCCCCCCCTTTTTTTGCTTATGAAGTAAAAGGGAATGTTAGGGTTTGCAGGGTTTCAAAAATGAAAAATGCTCCCCCAAAAAAGGGTTTTAAAATGCTGTTCAAAGTTGGCGCAGTAATAGAGCCTTTCCAATAATTCACAGATTTTTTTGTTGATATTTTCTATATTTTTCTAGGCTGCCAATCAACCTGCTCCCGAGCCAGAGAAGCCTAAGGCTCCCATTCCTTCAGAACACCAGATTTTGTGCGAGGTCTTTGACGCGCTTGCCAAACGATGTATGGATCGAGGAGGCAGTAATCCTGTAAGTACAATCCATCAAAAGTTCCTTTTTCAACTCTGGTTTGTTTGATTTATCCTTCCCTTGGGGGGAGGGGGGGGGTGGAGAGAATAGCAGTACAATGAATTGATAAAAAACCAGCTTGAAAAGACTTAAAAATAAAAATTAGAATCAAGTTTAATTTGGAACCAAAAAGTAGAATCATAGTCAATTTGAAACCGAAAAGTAGAATGACAGTTAATTTGAGATTGAAAAGTAGCAACTAGTACCCCCATATTAGTAGTAGGCACCACCCACCAGAGACTCCTTTATAGTAAACATAATTAGTCTGTAGGACAAAAATGATAAAGTTCTTGAATGGAAATTTTTGAGAATAAAAATATACCATTGAAGACAGTTAAGAGATAATTTCCCGGAGGTCTATCTTGCATTTTGTATTGAAGAGATAAACCATTTTAATAAGGTCACCATCCTTCAGTTGCAGGATGGGGGAGGGGAGAGGTGGAGTGGGACATTTTGGAAAGCAAAAAAATGGACTGATTTCTTAATACTATCACAAAATTGAAAAGTTTAGAAGAAGCAGCAGATAGATTTAAACTGACTGGTAGACGTCTCGAAATAGTGAAAACAGTCCAAGCAAGCAGAAAGAACTTTAGCAACCTTCGCAGATGTGTTAAAATTTTCAGTATCAGTTTGCAAAATTGGTGAAAACATCACATTGCCTCAGAATACAACGTTGATGTTTTTCCTTCTAGCACTGTAAAAACTTGAGCAGTTTCCGTCGAGCACCGTATAGTTTTGAAATTGCTTCGAAAACAGAGGTCACAACTTCACTTTTCAAGACAGGGCAGCCTGTACTTTGTCTATCAGGGCAGTTACATATGTATACCACAGTGTGTGAAGTTAAGGGACACTCAAAGACGACTTGTACACCACCGTACACCAATAAAGTCTCGTCGACCTAAAGTCAATTATCATAATGTGTCATCGCAACAGATTATTCATCATTTGAGTTAATACTATACAGCGGATCCCCCCCCCCCCCATACTCCACTTAACAGTATAAAACTGAAATAAACCGCACAGTGTGAGAGTACATGCTCTTTGGAAGTCATTACCCCTCGGTAGGAATCTCACTTTGCCACAGGAAGGTTTGTTCCCCTCTTGTGTACCCACTCACAGGGAATGAATGGGTTAGCAGCATCACAGCCTACTGGGCATGTGTTAAACACATTTGATACTTCAAACAATTATTTTCTGCCCCAATGCACATAGATTTCATTGTGTTTACCCTGTGGCCGACATTTTCTTAATTCCTCCCGACAGCAAATGAAGAGGAAACTAGACGATGTAAGCCGGAAGTTGGGCATACTGTATGACCGTCTAAGAGAAGGAAGGGTAAGTTAACACAAAAGACAACTTACTTTCATGGCCTTTCATGACATTTTCTGTAGAGCTCATCAACGATTGATATTTCCTGAGCTTTCTAAAACCCTTCCAATTAACACTTCACTTTAGGCTAATTCTTTTTCCCTCTTTTTGATTGATTTTTTGTTTGTTTACTGGCATCTGCAGGTTTCACAGATGATTTGTCAGGGTCTGCACCAGATTATCGCAGCCATCCAGGCTTACGACTATCACGAGGGGCTCAGGATATACACCCATCTGGTTTCATCGGGGAATTTCTCTGAAATCAGCGCATTTATGCCAGGCCTTAAAGTTTTACTTCAGGTTGCTAACCAATTAAAAGTATAGGATATGTGCAAATATTTTAATGTAAAAGGCTTATTATTAATATTATGACTTATTATTATTATCATCATTATTTTATTAACTTTAAAGACAATGAGAGAAATAAATGTTTATTCAGATTAAAGAATAACAATAATTATAATAATACAGCAGGTGGCTATTTCGAGAATTCTGCCATACACACTCTGTTGGAAACAAAGGCCCGGAGGGGGTGTGGGGTGGGGTTGGGAGCGGCGAAGGGTAATAATATCAGTGTTGCAGAACAGATACCTACTTCAACAGATTTCTGTCAAAGTTAATGGAAAATAGTCTCATGTGTTGGCACTTCTGCATGTGTGAAATATGACAACCCTTTTTAATCTGTGACCCACCGCAACTCACAAACCGTCATCCGTGAAAACACTGTGGTAGTGACACACATTTGATGTTGTGACCCACCACAACTGACAATCCCATAGCAGGGGCAGATGAAGGCAGGAGGGCCTGCAGGGCTAAAAATCTGCTACAAAAATAATTTGGCTCAAAGCATAAGACAGTGGAAATTTTTTTTTTGAACATGTAGCTAATGGGCATTCCTTCCTCTTTATAGATGCACCGATATTTCGCTAGTAATTTTGGTATATGTACCGATTCATTTTCCTCCCTGGCTCCCTCTCCCCCGAAAAATCCTGGAACCGCCTACTCAGGGGTTCCAAGTATTCAATTTATTGTACTAACATGTATGGCCATGCGGTGACATCTACCTTGTGGTATACAAGTCAAACGATCATAATTTGCAAGGAACTCACCTTCATTAAAAATGAATCGCTCTATTTTCTATATCTCGTCTGTGGTCAGATTTACCCTAAAATAAGATAAAAAAATATATAAAAAAAGGAAACATGAATTAAAGCTTTGAGATGACCAAAAAAAGATAGAAAAGAAGAAAAAAAATCACCCACTTTTTGGTGTTATTGGAGGGAGATGTTAGGGTGTCATGTTAACTTATATGTCATATTCAGCTAACAAAAATGGATTAAATGTTGGTCTACTTTGATCTCCAGATTTTATTGGTTTACATTTTGGAATGCTAAAATATTCTTTTTGTTTTGATTAAGACATTTGTTTGATTATCCCTGAGCCTCTGGTTCTGCTTGTTATTGCTTGTAATTATTCATTATTACAAACAAGGATAGTTATAGTTATTATTATCATTATTTTGATTATCAATATTTTTGGGGGGGTGTGTGGGGGCGTTTGTCTTCGTTTGAAGTTAGGTAGTATCATGAAACTGTTCAATACAGTGTCAATAGTTTCAAACAGGTTCAAGGTACATGAACGAATTGTCTTTCTTGGTGAAAGTGTTTCAAGTAAATTTGCTCTTTGTTTGTTCACTTGCCTGGTTGACTAAT
Organism: Apostichopus parvimensis; assembly: GCA_000934455.1. NCBI lineage: Eukaryota > Metazoa > Echinodermata > Holothuroidea > Aspidochirotida > Stichopodidae > Apostichopus > Apostichopus parvimensis. The sequence goes on from KN882838.1 coordinate 120,118, forward strand.
ACCAGTCCGATTTTTATATATTTGTTTTTAAATGATAAAAAAATGTCATCCTTGGCAGGCCTTACCAGTTAGATTACTCCTCCCCCCACCCTCCTCTATTCATTAAAGATAACGAAAGTATTAAAGATAACTAAACTCTCTTCACAATTGTTTTCCCATGAGGATATTGTCTTATCTCAGAATGGATCAATTTGTTCCTCAAAATGTTGTATTAAAATATCTCAGAAAAGTTGTTTGACAGAGTCACAGCAGATTGCACTGCCGTACATAGGAGTGGGGGTGTCGGGGTTGAGTGGGGGTGTCGGGGTTGAGTGGGGGTGTCGGGGTTGAGTGGGGGTGTCGGGGTTGAGTGGGGGTGTCGGGGTTGAGTGGGGGTGTTGGAGTTGTGACGGGTGTGGATGTATACCCTCCTCGTACATTCACTGACATTCCCCCGGGCAGAGAATGGTTCCGCAGGGGACGTTAACGCTAGCTGCGTCGTCATTGGTCACAAAGCAAATCGATATGCCTGCAGGATATAGTACAAACTTGCATCTATTAATTCACCCTAACTTATTCAAAACTAGACCCGACCCTCAGGACAGTGTCCGATGATGGAGTCCACATGTCAGTACCACCACACAGTAAGTATACCAGTAAGCATACCGGTAAGCAGTAAGCATACCACCTTTCAGTAAGCATACTACCACACAGAAAGTCCTTCAAACGGGTGGATGTTATTTGTTGATTCTAATGTTAAAGGTCTTCGAACACCTAGCCAATTTACCCGATATTCAGTTCATTTGTTGTGCGTGATAATCTCATTGAAAGTGTGTCAATAATTTTCGAAAAACTCTCTTAATTTCCAAGGTATACACATTATGAAGTTTTGTTAAATCTTGGGTAACTTCATTGAATATGTGCAAACTATGACGTAGAGTGTTTTGCTCATCAAAATACCTTGTTTTAGCCCTTGGTAATAATATCTCACAATAATATACTTTCTCGTTGTGGAGGATTTCCATGTGTAAGCAAATGCATCCTGAAAAGGAATTTGTTGCTTAAGGTCGATTTGTATTAACTTATTTAAAAAGAAAAATATCTATTACTTTCCAAATTGCTTATTATATATATATTTTTTCCATTTATTTCTTATATTTTTAGTAAGCTTCAGTGTATTTTTTCCTTCACATACTTGATTTTTGTGTTTTTTTTTCTCAATACTTTCTATGCACTGATAGCACGCATGGCTGTGTGCGTTTCCCCTTCAGATTACTTGACGATATGATTGTTTCTTCAGATAAAAAGGATTTGTGTTGGTTTTTTTTGGGGGGGGGGGGGATATGTGTTCAATTTTCCAGATGGAATTATTACAGTAAAATGCCCCTTTTTTTTCCATGACATTAAAATAAAATAGAGAAATTAAATATATATATATATATATATAAGTTAGCATAGACTAAGTCATCATTTGTGAAATTAATAGATTTAGCAGCCAGGACCTGTTTTAATGTGAATGCATCTATAGTTGTGACATTTACAGATACCTCCCCATTAGTTAAGGTCATGTGGAGACCTTGATTAGCTTGACAGGTCTGTTTGAAATGAAATGTATTTGAAAACATTACCATATTGCTTTACTTTCCTCAATAATGTCAAAGTCAATGTTACTTGCCATGAACCGGTGAACATTTGTTATCTTTATTATTTACTCTCGTCATTATCATCATCGTCATCATTCGAGTGTTTTTTGTTAGAATTTGAGTAGAGTTTTGGCCAGTCAGTGTATTAAGAATTCAAAAGAACTTAATTGTGTAAATCAATGCCTGCAACAGGAATGTAAAGGAAAGTACAATCGCCCCCACCAAATTCGCAACAAGAAAGAAAAAAAGAAAAAAAAACTTCTGAATACCTGTTCATCAACTTCTAGAAACATTTCACAATAATCGCCAAGTTTACAGTCGTTTATTCTTGTATAAGTTCGTTTGACAACACTGTAGTGGAGAATGAGGTTGTTTTTTTTCCCCTGAAAAGTTTGACCATTTTTGGAAAGAGTAAGCATGCTAACATTTAAGGCCTTCACCGAGTATTGGAATTTAACACTTGACTTGGGTTAGCAACGCAATCGTTGTATTAAGGACAATGGAAATAAATTAATGTAACAAACGGTTGTGTATAAATAGTTTATCTTATTATATTCAAGAAAAATAGTTAAGTGTTTTTTCCTATCTTTTTTTCCTGTACCAGATTTTCGCTGCCACTTTGCCTTTTGAGCGGAAATGTTCAGAAGGGTCAACAGGGGCTAAATACATTTTGTAGATACCTTTCAAATAAATGTGATCTCATTTTATTTATTCTTAATAACGTCGCAGGGATCTCGGACAAAGATGATACAATACCGCCGCACTTTCAACGATCAGCGGAGTGCACATGATTTTGATAACAAATTTTAAATGTTCAACTTGAACTTGTGCATTTCTGATTCATATCAATTAG
>KN882838.1:153748-165807 GCA_000934455.1 Apostichopus parvimensis
TATATCTTTTCAATTTGTTTGTTTGTTTGTTTTAACCTTTTCATTTGTTATTAATTCATCCTATTGAACGTGTTTATGAGGATGATGTAGTGAATTCGTTACTTAGAAACACGAGTACCTCGGGGAAACCCTCTCCCTCACCACCCCCCGCCCAAAAAAAAAATCCCCAAATACATTTACCAAGTTTGGGCACCCCTAGATAACACACAGTCCTATATCACTGTATTGCCCATGGCATTAAGCGAATAAATAAAGAAGTTTGAACAAATGTTAATTTTAACCAAATTTAATTCGGTTTAGAGCCTCTATAAGTAATATTCTTTTACGTATGTTAGAGCTCAAGAAATTCAATTAGAAGAATAGGTCTATAATTTGCTGTTTTAAGTCGTAGTTTAGGACTGCAGTGTATCCAGTATTGAAAATTGAAATTGATCACCTCGTTGGCTTGTAATTTGTTTATTCGATTTGTAAGTACTTATTTCTAATATTTTCTTCTGTCTAGGCAAAATGAACTTCGCAAAACTTGCTATAATAACGTTGGTCACCTTCGTAATCCTGCCATGCCCAAGTAAGTATATCCATCCATCCATCCATTTATCCATCCATTTATTCATCCATTTATCCATCCATTTATCCATCCATTTATCCATCCATTTATCCATCCATTTATCCATCCATCCATTTATCCATCCATCCATTTATCCATCCATCCATTTATCCATCCATCCATTTATCCATTTATCCATCCATTTATCCATCCATCCATCAATCCATCCATCCATCCATTCTACCATCCATCCATCCACCCATCCATCCATCCTTTTATCCATCATTCCATCCATCCATTCATCCATCCATATATCCATCTATATATATATATATATATATAAATTACCTGCCGCATTGGCTCTCATATTTTGCAGGTGGCTTCCGTATAATGATTTACAAGTACATTATTGTTTTAACGTGGAGGTCAAAGGTCCTTTGGGGTCATCGAAGGTCACACTCTGTAAAGCCTTATAAACACAAACCTTAAACAAACCTTATACACACGATATCAAGATAGGTTACATCACATAGCTCACATTTGGCATGTCTTTCTTATCTTGAGTACAAGAACCCTATTATTTTGGGTGGAGATCGAAAGTCGCTTGGGGTCTGCAGAGGTCATAATGGTCAAAATATCAGAACTACTTTATCTTGAGAACTTCACCTCCAAAAGAGATTATATATATATGCATGGTAAATTACCCTAATGAAAATAGCTCCACTATTTGGTGTATGTGAAAGCTCATTTAAAGTTTGCAGAAGTCAAAACTGTACGCAATTTATAAAGGTCAGGTCTCAATGAAGAGGTGAAAGTTATGATGAATCGACTTCCCCGTATGTAGTAGAGCCTCCTTGCTGTTTTAGGTGGAGGTCAAAGGTCGGCTTAGGTAGATGCAGTATGAACTTCAGGCAGGTTTAGTTTGCAAACTATACTCTTGTGCCGCAAATGTGATGTATTTGAAGGCAAGTAACCGCTGGGAGTGGTTTCCATCTGGTTATCTGCTTGTTATTCATTCTTTCACAGGAGTTGCCTCTGCCACGAGTTGTTCCGACACTTTCATCAGCCATTTTTGGGGCTGCTTTAAATGTTATTGTAAGCGTGTACCCACAGCAGCGATATTTTGTAATTCAGTGACGAACCGATGTGCTAACATGAGGAACCGTTATATTGATTGGGATAAATGTAGGGGCATAAAACCCCGAGATGTGTTGCGGTCAGTAAGGAGGGTAACCGACTGCGAAACTTACCATTGAAATCGCCAAAATGAAATGAGATGAGGTTACCAAGGAGAAGGGGTGATATGCAGTGTTTGTAACAATCACGTATACAAAATCAAGCTAACTGCAAAATTTTCCTATAAATGTCAAAGTTTATGTATATGTCTAAACATGTAATAGATAAGCGAAAAGGTACTTTCACGTTCATTCTTATAAATTGAAACGGTCTTGGGGGGTAATTGCAGAATTCAACTCAAAGAACTGGAATAAAAGAATAGCAACTGTCAAATGGAAATAACACCCCCTCCCCTCCCCCCACCCTCATCCCCTCCATTATGACCGCAATGAGGAAGTCAGAAGCTATACACGTGTTAGTATTAGACCTTGAATTTGTTAGGTTCATTATTTATACTACCTACTATATAGTACCAGGGATGTGATCTTGACTATACTAATGGACCCGTGACATGGTCCTTCATGGTAAGTGCGTTTTTCTCTTCACTCACCAGCTTAGGTTGAAAATCGGGAGGCGGGAATTTTGTCAGAAGCGTTGAAAATGCTCTAATTTTCGCGCTCTTTTTCTGTTTTCCATTGTTGAAATGATGTTTCATGTACAGTGTATATAGAGGTATGTCTGAAATGAGGTGCATTTCAGGATCATTCGAGGTACAAACAAAATGAGTCGTTCTTGAAATTCACATAAAGAAAGTGACTCTTCTCTCCTACAATTTCCTTCTTTCTTTTTTTTTAACCTGTAGTAACCCAAGTCGAAAATAGTGGTATCGCGTCATTTGTTATACATTTGTTTTCTTCCGTCGTTGTTTATCCTATCAACTTTATTCAAAAATGTAAAGAATGAGGTTATCAATAATCCGATGAATTTCTACAGTCTTTTCCATTGGAATTCAGTCGATTTTGTTATGTTACATTTTCCAATTATTTATACATATTTTCGTCAAACTTTGAACACTTCAAAGGGGCAAGTTAAGCTCAGCATACAATGGACATGTATACCTGCGTTAGGACTGTCCTATACTATAGCTGACAAATAATACGGCGTCATTCGAAAATTTAATTTACAATCATATCTTCATATAGGCCCGCAGCTGTTTCCCCTTCTCAACTTCTTATTTGGTTGTGCGCTTGATTTGTAAAGGCAGTAATCAACTCGAAGCTTAAATTGTGACATGAAAAGCTGCTTGGTTAGGTTATATTATTTCCAAGGCTGTTAGAGCATAAATAGAAGTTTAAAACTGACATGCGCTACCCAACCTATGATAGCTGATGACTTGATGGCTATCACAGCACATTAAACTTTTGCCACCATGACCGCATAGTTTTTGTGCTAGAATAGCTCAAAGGTTAGCATAGCGCTCCCCAACCCCTCTGCCAGCTCTCGCTGCGGAAACTTCTTGTTTCACCCAAGATTTTTCTAAAATACCTTAATTCAACTTCAATCCTCCAGTTTTTTAGACCATCAGTAGTTGATTTCGTCCCATTCAGCATCCAAGCATGCAAGAGAATGCCATGATGACTCAGGAATGCACAAACAATTCAATACAGTAGGTAACATTTATGCTCATTTCCGACAATGCATGGTTAACCTTGCAGGCGGACGTGCGCTACTCTAATTGTGATGCGAACAATGGAAATAGTTAATCGTGGTAGTATTGTTCTGAAATGATACCCACAACAGACTCATTGGCTAACCACAGGAACGTTATGTATGATGAATGATGATAAATAGATAATAATGGATAATAGATAACAAAGTATAAACTTCGCGGGTTTTTTTTTCTAAAATATTATTTATCATGTTTCAAGCTGATGACAATTTGGCCAGACAAGTTTGAAAATAACTCCAAAGGTTTCCGCTAGGTCGTGTTAGAGTGGAATGTTCATCATGAAGTAAACATTCTAGTAAATGGGATACTTTACTGCGAGAGGATATTATTGATATCGGCAAATGAATTCTTGATATTAGCAAATACATGGATAATATCAACAATTCATTGGCGATATCAACAATTATTTGATGATATTATTTGATGATATCGGCAATTGATTGGTGATATCAACAAATAATTGCTGATATCAGCAAATAATTGTTGATATCATCAAATATCGAGTAAAAAAGTTTAAACGGTTGGCCATACTAGAGAGCAGTCGGAAAGTATGTCACCGTAGGGCATGAGTAATTGGTATTTGTGGTGGGATATATCTATAGATAGTGTGTTTAACCTTCGTGCTCGGTACGGTGACGGGTATATGGTTGGAGCAGGGAGTTGTTAACAACTCCCTGGTTGGAGTAAAGGGCTGTGTGTGCGTGTACGGGGTAAGTCTTGATGAACAGGGAGTTGTTATCCATAACAACTTCCTGGTAAGAACAGCCTAGTGTACCTTTCTTTTTCACATCGCTATTTTCCCTTGTCATTTGCATATATACTGCCCAGAGAACGCCTGCGGCAACGCTTTCGATTGATATTATATGTATCGGGCAGATCCTCGGGCATGTAAAATACAATGGGCAAGCACCTTCGTGGTAGGCAGAAACCGACTCTGATGCATGTTCAATTTGCACGTGAGAAAAAGAGTACTACAAAACGACTTTGCCAAGACTAGTATGGCTTACCAAATCCGACAGATGCGGATGCTAAAGTATTGACGAATAATTAACAGCTTAACTTTAACATTTCGGATGAAGTCCAGTTTGGGCAAACTTATCGGCAAAACCTCTGTTATTTCGAAAATCCATACTGAAATACGTCAACTTATATATAGACATATATATAGACATTTGAAATATATGGTCACATGCGTTCGTAAGAGTTTTTCTTCTATTCATTGTGGATTTGTTGTTGTTGTTGGTGGTGTTGTTATTCTTGTGCGGTGTGTGTGTTTGTATACACACACATGAAAGCAATTGTATATTGATCCGGGTAATTTGAAACTGGACGATACCGATATAAACCGACACTGTTCATGTCATCAAATAATAACATGTACCCACAAATACCCAGTATACTTGGGGTCTTTAGAAATCGAATGTTGACATTTCTGACTAACAAGGAAACCCAGAAAGCAGTATATATACTAACTAGATCAACGTTATATTGGAATTTTAATCTGTTGAATGTAAGAGATATGCTGACGCTATTGTATGAACCGTTTTGTGTTTACAAAACACGTAGAGGTCTCGCCGATGATCGTTTTCGTCCCCATTAAAATACAACAATTTCGTAATGCCGTTAACTGTTCGCCTCCGTACAATAATTATTGCAGTGCGCGTGCGCGCTTCAATATTAGCATAACTGGCCAAGTTAAGTGAACATACCTAAATGACTGGACGTTGAAACTTAAAGTTCATATAGTCTCTGTACATTTGCAGTTCTAAAGGCTAGCTGCGTAGCAAACTTAGTCTGAGCATGTCACGGCGCTCACAAGCGCCCTTACTTTGTACCTACAATGTGACTATTCTCCCTGGCGTGTTGTCCGCCTAAACCCGAATGCAAAATGCATTGAGGTTTCGATGACTTCAATGCAGGCTTCTGCTTGTTAACCAGAAACTGCTGTTACAATATAAATGGCTCGAACCACTATTTTGATGTACAATTACGCAATGGCATGATAAACACAGGTCAGTAAACTGTACGTGGCAATACACACCTCCACCAAAAACAAGTATGAGAAGTATCCACGATTCCCAACGTTATAGATATCATGTAAAGGGTTTTAGAGTTTGACCTCTGGTGACCTCATATGAGATTTGACCTCACAAGCAACAGATTCTTGTACTCAATATGGCAACTCCATATGCCATGTATGAAAAGTATCCATGATTTCTACCATGAGAAATCATGTCTTAGAGGTTTTCAGGCCTCGACAAATATTTTTAAAAGTACTCGCTATTTGGCGACCGTTACTAAAAATCTACTCGCCAAATTTCACTCGCCTCTAGGCCTATGATTGCTGTTCAAGTCTCCATAGTACAGATCTACAACATCAATACTTTCTGTGAAGAAAGATGCAATCTGTGCTACGTAATTGCACATTGGAAAATTATATTTCTGTGCAATATGAAATTTAACCTTTTTCCACCAAAAGTATGAACAAAGTAAAACATAACGCAGAATCAAATATAAGCAGCTAGGCTTACTATAGTGTCTGAAACAATTAAAAATAGGCCTACAACATCTGTAAAATACCTGTTACATTAGGGCTCCTCTATTTTACTAGGCGTATACCATACACAGGCGCGTATCCAGGGGGGCGTTGGGGCGCGCCCCCCCCCCCCCGGGTAAGAAAAAGAGGAGAGACAAAAAGAGAAAAAAAAGGGAAAAAAGAGGGGGGGGGAAAGAGGGAGGAGAGGAAGGAAGGAAAAAGAAGAAAGATAAAGAGAGAAAAAGGAGAAAAGGAAGGAGTGAAAGGAAAACGCCAAGACACAGAGAAGAGAAAGAGGAACAGTGACATCATTACAGCGCTGATCCCTATTATATACACATGGTAGCCAGTGACGGATCGAGGATTTCGGAAGGGGCGTGCGCCTCACCCGACCCCTTACACTGACAACTCCATTTTTGACGTTTCCATTTTTCCTCTCTTACTAATGTATCTATATATATACTATATATGGTCTATCATAACCCGTGTGTGTGTATAAGACGCCTTAAACAATTGTGCTATGAAACCAACTGTGGCTGGTCTCGAACTCGACCGAGTCGTCGGGGAACATGACGCATTTCGGGAAGGGGACGACCGCCCCCCCCCCCCGAGCATATTTTTGTTATGATATCGCTTGTAATTTCAAAATAGAAAATGCTTAGATGCAACTAACAAGGCCTGGGTAGTGCCATTTCCAGCGATCTGGGAGGCATTTTCGGCCAAAATTTTCTTTTACGCTTCGCGCCAACTCGTGGTGGCGCTACGCTTAGATAGTTGCCTACAGGCTTCGCCCCTTCCTATACGCGCCTGTTCGAATTTGTAAAGCAAACAGCAGATATCACATCATATCAGTGAGCATGAAAATGGCGTTCCACGATGAACAGCCTCAAAACTGTCTGTGTGTAGTCAAAGGCGTAGGAGCCCAATTTGATTTGGGAAGCTGTAACGACTTGCCCGAAAAATTTAACCAAACGTATTCGCGCGCGTTCAACATGTTAATGTCAATATCATATATAAAGCAAGCATCGGTTATTACATCGCATGCCATCGTGTACCGTACGGTCCCTGAAAGTTGCGCAGTTTACCGCGGGATGCTCATGTTAACAACGAAATGTCTTATGCAGATGGAGAAAAAGCATGGAGGTCCAATTATGTCAAAACTCTCTTTTACATTAGTAATGGCGGATTAGTCGACCAAGCTTAGAACTTTATTTTAATTACCAAGGAGATAATATTTAAACTATTCATTTCCTTAACCTACAACATTGAAATTTATTTTTCTTTCAGTACGTGCCCGAAAACCTCTCAGCATATTGCCCGAATTTTCAGAAAAAAATATTTGGTTGGGGGGGGGGGGGATGCAGCCCCCCGCCTCCTACGCCAATGTGTGTAGTGTTCGGTTTCGGAAATAACTGGTATTTTCTTCATTTCCTTCAACGCAGTTTTATAATAGCCTTTATAAGAGGTTTTCATATTTGTACACCAAGAAAATAACTGTGTCTGAATTTTCTAAAATTTCCTGACCAACATTCTTCATCATACATCCCTATACTAGTGCAATTTTCACCGGTCTGTTAGGGGTTCAAGGAGGTTTTTCTATATTGGTTGTCCATAGATGAAATTTTTCGCAACATTATGGGTATGTTTTGAAGTGAGTTTATTCACGAGAAAGGTGAAATTTCAAATTGTGAACAAATAATGGGCTTAAAACCTTTAAAAGTGGGCCTGTCGGGTATTGCGGGCCGCGACGTATAATCACCTACAAAAGCAATGATCCACAGGACATGCGATGAGGTCGAACATGATGTGTGACTGGTGACAATCTTGAAAAAGGTTATGGATGGGGGAAAAAAAAACTATTGGGAAATATTTGGTTCTCATGCAAAAGTGTACATCTGGTTGGTCATTGTCAAGCCCGAGAAGTGCCATTTCCGGTGACCTGGGGGGTATCAAAACCAGAAATTTTCTTGTACGCTGCGCGCCAACCGATGGTGGCGCTCCGCTTAGATAGTAATTCGAGCCCCCCGGGTTAGAAAATCCTGGATACGCCCCTGATACAGTAACTAGGTGCGCGAGTCCTAAGCATATATACAGTACCTCACTGGTACTTTGAACTGCTGCTCGATTAGAGCGACTGCGTACATTTTCCAAAATATTTATCTTGTCTTTTATAGCTGCAGATTGATGCGCGAAAAATATATCGCTATTACTCCATTACACTGCCTAAATCAAAGCGATATATTTTACGCAATGAAAATCTGAGGTTGTAAGAGCATCTATCTTCCAAAAATCCTAGCAGTAACAACAGCAAACTTGTCTCAAAACAAGTTAAATTGTTCTATACTTTGCGAATTATGACTGATAGCAAGGAGGAAAATTCCCTTAAGAAATAGTTAAGCAGATGTTTTGCCATCTTAAGCGTATTGGAATTCTGACTGGTATTCTTCACGTTGTTGTGTTAACGAACCCTATTCTTGTCCCCCTCCCCTTTGGAATTTTTTTGCATTTCCAGGTGGCCTCAGATGCAATTTGGTGCAATATATAGCACACTTCAACACCCACTCCATTTTGTAAAAAATTTTGCATTTTCACCTGGCCTTAGATACAATTTGGTGCTCCAAATGAGATTTTTTTCTCATTTGAAAATGAAAAAGGGGTTTTCTGACTTGCGGAGCGGGGGGGGGGGGGGAATGATACTTCCGCCCCCCATATTTTTCACTGGGGGGGGGGGGGCTGGCGCCCCAGCCCCCCGGTTCCTACGCCCTTGGTTTTACACAATTATGCCGCACTGGTCATAGTAAAAAACCTAACTAGACGAGCTGTTAAGTTTCATAAACGCTGCCTGGTCACATCGAAACTAAATCCAACCTGAAATAAATACGACGGAAAACGTCCAATAGAACCGCTGTACTACAAAAAGTAAGTACACTTTTTGCACGCAAAGAAAATCAATGCAATTTGTTCGAATTTTCAGTTTTAGATTCTACGGATGCCCATAAGCTCATTTCCAATTGCCAATAGCCTCCTATTCGTATGTGGCGTAACGCACATGTTATCTGATAGGCTGGTCGGTGGGAGATACCGTAGCTTATAAAAGAAAGTTTCCACAATTTGGCGTCTGGTGACTCCAAATCACCTTTGACCTCAATAAAATCTTGTACTGACCGTGTACCAACTACAATATGAGATTCGTCCAACCTTCCCTTCTTGAGTTATCGTGTTTACAAAGTTTTCACAATTTGACCTCTAGTGACCCCAAATGGACTTGGACCTCCACCAAAAACAATAGGGATCTTGAACTTAATGTGGTACCCCTTCACACGAAAATACAAGATTGATCCAAGATGTCCTTCTTGTGATATCGTGTTTACAAGGTGTACACAATTTTACTCCTGGTGACCCCAAATGACCTTTGACCTCCACAAAAAAAAACTATATGCTTTTGCTCCTAAATGTGGTCTATCTACTCACGAAATATCAGATTGATCCAAGGTTACCTCCTTGAGATATCATGTTTACAAGGTTTTCACTATTTGGCCCGAGGTGCATAGCTCCAAATGACATTTAACCTTCCCACAAAACAATAGGGTTCTTCTACTCGATGTGGTACTCATATACACCAAATATTAGTTTCGTCCAAGCTTCCCTTCTTGAGATACCGTGTTTACAAGCGAGGCGCCACACACACACACGCACACACACTCTCCGCCTGCATGAATGCATAGATTACGATTATCATCGAAACCAAAAACCTAATGTATCTAGGGAACTTTTTAAATTATTTTCTGCGTATAGGTTTTATGAACTAAGTATTTATGTCAGAGGTCATAGGTTAAAGGGTCAAGAAGGAGGTTGTTTTTTATGGATTTTTCGTTTGAAATAAATAGTTGGTCAAAACGTGGTAAAGAGTTTGCTGCTTCAATGAGCTTACTGGTGACGATGAAACCAGGGAGTTGTTCCATAACAACTAGGGATGTTAAACCATATTCTAAGGGCTTTATTATTAATAAAGAGGCTTATACGGCCATAAGTAATGATTGGTTTAACTTCTGAGTTATACATTTGTAATAATTATTACAAATGTAATTATTACAAAATTTTAATAATTATTACAAATGTAATTATTACCAAATTTTAAAATATTTTAAAATATGTGGGGGTAGACACTTTAGATTACTTAGGCTTTTAAGTAGTTTTAGGATCCTCCAAGCTTTACCGATAGTGATATTAATTTGTTTCTTAACATTTAGCTTATTGTCTAAGGTGATTCCAAGGTAAACAGCTTCTTTGCTGGGGGTGATGTCAGGTGTGAAAGATTAATACTATAGTCATCGGTCGAGTCATTAGATCATGGAGGTATATGTTTTTACCTCCATGAACTATGAATAGATTCAGGGTGATTACAAGCTTAGATTTATTTGGATTAATTTTCACTCTCCATTTTCTACACCAGGAGCTTAGGGTGTCGGAGAATCTTTGAAGCGTACTGGTGCATACGGAAATTCTTTTAATTGTATGCCAAATGCCCCCAGCGTTAGTTTGTAGTAATCTCTCTTTTCAATTCAGCAGCTGTCAAAATGGAACAATATCAACCCACGAATTAAGATGAATGATTATGTAAGTCTGTCATTCAGAAGTTGTTGCCTATTCGTTGCTATGGTGACTTAGGTATGCTATTGAAGATTGAATATTCATAGTGTGCTGCAGCCGAAATAACGTGATTTCATAGTGAAGTCAAACCTCAAGTATTTTCAACCAGGCAAATAGCTTAGTGGATAAAAGGGTGAAATACAAGTTGAATGTCCGGAGTTCGGTTCCCACACGGTGAAGTTCCTTTTGCGTTAATTATCTTTTTCTCGGGTTAGAATCTTTAAGTATTAGTTCTGAAGTTACTTCTTCAGCAGGCGTGAGTGAAGGGAGTTATGGAACAACTCCCTGGTGAGTGTTAGCGCGGTTGTCTATGAACAAACCTGCTGAATGCTATTAAAACTTGCTAGATCTTCGAGGCAAGCACGGCTCGATAATGTTCCGGCTGAGGTGCAGAGTGGTGTGAGTTAGGGCCCCATGCCAGTGCCTTCCTTATGTTAGACCCGAAGAAGAACCCATAGGGCGGTCGGCTGATCTTGATTGACCAGAAGCGAGCTAGGTGGCTTTCGGTTAATCCTTGCCTCATGGAAGCTTACAAGTGCCGTTAGCGTATTTTTTTTCCCAGGACGAACGTGGGTTTCAGGTTTTTCAGGAATTTACAAATTCGTTTGAAATCAGAGTTAGGGTTTAGAAAGTGGGTTAGGGATCAAGGGTCTAACTTTAGAATCCGTACCATATGAATGGGAAAGCTAACTTCGAATCGGCAGAATAACGTTAGGGGTTAGGAAGTAGGGTTAGGGAGTAGGGTTTGGGGTTAGGAATTAGGGTTAGGAATTAGGGTTAGGAAGTAGGGTTAGGGAGTAGGGAATATGGTTAGGAAGTAGGGGTTAGGAAGTAGGGGTTAGGGGTTAAGAAGTAGGGTCGATTGGTACGGATTCTAAATTAGTACCGGATCAAGTTTCCGGGATAATGAAGGATTGTCGTTCATAATCTGGGGTCAAAACTAGGAAAAAAGATTCAGAACATGTTTATGCCGTTACGTTTAGATAACATTAATTAAGAAGGCTGTGTAATATCAGAGCCGTATAAATATACGGCTCTGTGTAAGATAATGAAATAGCGCCATCACTTAATCGTCGAAGCAGTTTAACAACAACAAGGATGACAAATTGCCGGAGAAGAAAGTTGAATGTTATGTTACGTCTTATTTCCTGGGGAGTTCATATATTTGCAGATGTAATCAAATCTATTACTCGAGTAAATTTGAAACGTTGTTCTTTTACTACTGTAGAGGGTCACCGTGTATCAAACTACACAAATTGAGGTTCAAGGAGGACCAACGCAGTGGTCTACTACTAGGGTCTAACAATACTTGTAGTAGCATACTACTACCCCGTGTTAGACCTAGGCTACGTTATACGGTTCTCACTCAATCTTTGGGGTTTCGTTGACATCCAGCTGCACCTGTGACGTATTGTATGTATGACGTCATATAAATCAGCGACGCGCTTTACTGGGCTGTGACTGTCAGATCTGAACTGAGT
>KN882839.1:23548-34770 GCA_000934455.1 Apostichopus parvimensis
GCCGTGGTTATTTTACTCTTGAAACGATTCTATCGTAAAATCACCACAACACAACTTGGGTGCAGCCACATGTGGCTATGTGGTAAGCACCTCCCCACCCCCTCCCCCACAGCCTGGCCGCAAAACCATCGGGAAGAATGCTATAGTTAATTTGCGTGTGAGACATCTTTGAGAGTTGAGTGCACATTGCTATGGAAACCACACGATTTGGGGGTTTCACTATTAGATACCAGTTTGGATAGCTCGATGTCATCTCTGATGTTTTGACACGTATTGTGGTGCGCCATGTGTTTCAAACTTATCCAAATTGAGATCGTGGTAACGAAAACGAATTCGATTTGTCCAAAACGAAATCGACGTATCGAAAAAAATATTCAGTGCAATGAGTTTAAACTTTGGAGAAATCGATTCATTTTTAAGTACGTGGATATGTCGATGTCACTTTGAACATAACGATGTCATTTTGGATACTTAAGAAACAAATGGCGCTCCGTACTAATGTTCTTCATGCGCTTCGTGATTGCCTTTGACCTTAACAGTCTACCGTTGCGTGTCAACAACAACAGCTTCACTGTGGTAAGCATTCGGCTTTTAATATATTGAAAACAGAATCCAATTCTTCCTAATTTTTATTTAATTACCGTATTGCATGCATGTCATTATGTTGTATGCAAAAACAAAAATACGGTCTGGATGACGAAATTTGTGAGTACGGAGTATCATTAATTGTACAATTTTCGCCGCTTTTCATGTTGTGATGAAATCTACGAAAAGGCAGCTTAAAAGATTCAATGATTACAAGTGTTGTGTGAGAACATGCTGTAATTTGCCATGGCAACCAAACACAAGGTAGTATTTAAGGATGGTTATTATGTCGATAGGTCAATATATTTGCTCAGGTCAATATGATTTTTCATTGCTTGTCACTAAATGGAACAGATTTCGTTTTGTTCCACTTGAAGTTAAGATGTATTTACCATTCGGAATAAATATAGTTGTTATTGGCACTTGATCAAAGTAAACAGTGATAATGCAAACAATTCCAGGCACGGTCTCTATATGATTTTTTGATTTTATTGCTACTGTGTATACTGCACTTGACTTTATTGTACTCTACAGTTTAATGGATGACAATTTATCAGCCTCCATAAAAGTGTAAAAAATGTGTAAATTGTGTAAAAGTTCAAAGTTGCACTCGTATTACAGATACCAGTATCAGCTATATAATATATATATATATATAAAGTCAGACAGAACTTCACTTACAGAGTATTATATGTATGGGCGTGAATCACATGACTAGGGTTACTCTAAAGACGCCATGTCGGCTTCCTACATGGATTGTCACTTGACTTTCGTTAAGTCTAATTTTCATCCGGCTTTCATCATACTATGTTTGGTAAGTTATTAGTGTTATTGCTTTCGTTTTAGACCTATTTTGCTGTGATTTTGTGAACGTCGAATATAATTAATATTCCCACTGCCAAAACATGGAAATAGTCAATCCTTTTTGCATATATTGTGCAAAATCAGCGCCTTAATACGTTATATTTTAGCATGACCACAAAAAAGGATAAAGAGAATATAAGAGTCAATCAAATTCGAGCGGAGAATAGAATATTAGTATCTTTGAAAACGCATACGATCGTCAAGTAAACTTCTCCTTCCTGTAAGTAACAAAGAAAGAAAGAAAGGGAAATCAATTCTCTTCAGATATTATCTGTGACGTGTAGGTTTATTCTCGTTTATTTTTTAACCAAACGTTCAATTACATCTTATAACAGCATCAATAGAAGAGCCAGTGGTTGGTAATCTATTAACCATTTCATAAAGTATTGTTGAATGTTCAAGCGAGTTCTTCAAAGTCGTGATCATTATTTATTTCAGTAACTGTTTTCAATCATAACAAGACTCCTCACATGTATTTCGAGTAACCTGCATGGCCTCCTCTAGATGGGGAGGGGAATAAATGTGTACATGAATACTACATAGTTTCTCTTCGTGTGAATAAAAACAAGTTAACATTCCATTATATATTTGATTGATTTGATTCACGATTAGATAATACACTGGGCAATAGCAGACTTATAGACAGGACTTTAGTGTCCGATGTGATATATAGTCAACAATGCATTACGCACAAATTTGCCTCTTTTCGTTTTCAAGATATCTCTGTTGAGGCAAAAGCTAAGATGACGTCAGGCTTTTGTTTTATTGTAACATGATTGCTGGCTGGTGTCATGTTTCTAAATCGTTGACTCTATGTTAAAGACATCCTTTTAGCTCTTAAACAACAAAGTAAAAAAAAGGGAAATAAAAAAAACTATTGTTTACAATAAGATCAGCACAACAAACTTCCAAAGTATAAATACTTTCGCATCAAAACGAATGGTGAAGTGGTTTATAGAAATAACGAAGATACAGCAGGGAGTTGTTATAACAACTCCCTGGATACAGACTGACACAAATAAGCGTATATACTGTTGTTTGGAGGGGTGTGGGTGGGAACGGAAGGAGGGGGGGGCATAGATAAGGATTTATAATGATCCTATGCTTAGTACTGTCAAAGTGATCTCGGAGATCCTCACTAAAACCAATCAATCGCATCCTTTCTACATTCTATTAGGCCTATTAGTAATTTATAGCGTCAAATATCCATTATTTATTACATATATGTTTGTACAGGGCCATATTTTACTTTTTCCTCGTATAGATTTCAAGTGGTCGCGGTACAATGACTGACCACTGAGCTTAAATATGGAGTCAGACCTTGAAGGTGAGATTTGATATAATTCTTAAATGTTCATACTCTTTTCTTCTTGTTTTCTTTACGCAGCTGGAATCTCATTACTTTTATCTTGCGTCATAAAAACGACAGACAATCAGTGAAAGTTTGACCAATACTACAATGGGGTATCCACGAAGGGGGGGGGGGGGCTTTTATCGCTATGAAATAGATGTATTAGAAATTAATTTTAAAAGTCGTACGTACGTAGCACACCTTTTAACACTGTATTCAAGTTCACCACTCCTAGTAATTAATGATATTCTTCATGACATTCAATGTTTGTTTACTACACAGCAAAGAAGAGGCGACTGATAAGCTCACTAAAATCAACATACACAGGTCAATATAACTCAGTACAGCCTATACCTTACATCAGAGATAGACTGTACTGTGTGGATAAGGTATTTGTTGAGGGCAGTGTTCACTTCTTGGTTGCTAATGAGGCGGGTGTGCGGGGTAAGGAGACTTCATGGAAACGGTTAGAGTCTTACAAGAGAATCTATAGCGACCGTCGTATCAAATCAACAAGACGTATATTGGAGGGTGAACCTGGATACGGTAAATCAACTTTGACCCTACAGCTAGCCTATGATTGGTGTAATGGTGTCCAGGATTCCCCCCTGAGTAACGTAGAGATATTCATCCTTCTCAGGTTAAGACAACTCGGTGGTGTGAAGTCGATCTACAGAGCCATCAATCGCTTCCTTGCGTCTGGTTCTCGTTTATCTGATAAAGATATTGAAGATGTTTTAAAGCATACTTCCTCCGTAGAAATCCTTCTTGATGGCTACGACGAGTATCCTGATCAAGATAAAATCACAGGAAATGACGTCAGAAGCATCATCATGAGAGAGATGTTCCCAAATCATGATGTTACTCTGACGACAAGATACCTGCCAAAGAAGTTTCCAAAATTGACAAAACGAGTAAAACTGACTGGATTCGATGACAAGGCGCGAGATGAATATCTCCGTAAGGCTGTCGTAGGTAACGACCAGAAAGCCCTGAAACAGATCAAACAACGACTCCGGGAAAACCCCATCTTAGCTGATCTCTGTCAGGTTCCGCTCTTCTTCGTCATGTTTGCTCACATTGCTCATGAAAATCAGGAGTTTAAGAAATTCAAATCAGTCACGAGTTTCTTTAAGTATATGATCACGTGCTTTCATGAGCACATGCGCAATAAGACCAGGGACGACAGTGTTAGGCAGGTGATCTTAAAATATGAAAGTGAACACGATGAACTGAACAAACTAGCTTACGAGGGTCTTAGTAAGGAAGACCAGCAGATTGCCTGGAAAAAGGATGAAATGGTAAAACGACTTGGTCAAGAATTTTACGATCAGTATGTTGGCGTTGGTATCCTTGTCGAGGAACAAGTTCTAAGTGACAATGACACGGCGTATTCTGATAGCTTTATCGTTCACGTAAGGTTCTATCACAAAATATTCTGTGAATTTTACGCCTCTTACAGGTTAATGCTAGTCGTATTAGAACACGAAGTCTCTGAATTAGGACGATTCTTGGGGCGGATGGACCCATTTGACCTTCAGTATCTCTATCGCTTTGCTTGTGGACTGAATCCTACCGCAGGAGCGAAAATAATCCAGTACTTGAAGAGCATTAATGGCGGAGACAAGTTTGCAATCCTCTGTATCCTGGAACAAACTGGTAAGGTTGATGACATCAAGGACACAGTCAGGGATCTGTGTTCAGACACAGTGAGGCTAAATGGCCCTGGGAGTCCCTTTGGAGAAGACAGTAGACTACTTCAGAGATCTACCATCCAGCTACTTGAGATAGCAGCCAGATATGACGTAAGTATTCATATTATAGTTCAAGGAATAATTCTACGAAGGTGTACTTTCTTACAACAAATATTCTTTTTAACTATGCACTAGTAAAGACAAAAATGTTCGTACAAAGAACTAAAAATATGTTAATAATTATTAAATGGTATGAGCCAACTCAGATCTCACTTAGAGGTTGTTTTTTATTTTGGAGATCGCCACTAGAGTAGGTTTTAGTCTTCGTTAAACTTGATTGTTAGTGATCATCAAAAGATACCTTTCTTCAGATATAGTAACATTTAAAATAATAATTTGACTCCATCCGTTTCAGTGATGTGTTTTTGCAGTAAATTGAAATTGTCAGTTATTCGTTTAAATCGTAAATTTTGATATGATATGCTGATTACTCGATATTCCTTTATACACAGTTGCTGTAGAGAAAGGTTCATAACAGTTTTATTTCCAGGAGGGGAAACATAAAACCCTCTTTGTTTTGAGTTGATGCAATTATAACACTTCCAACATTGAAAATATTGTTAAAGTCTGCTGAAAATCACTCGATTACATCGAACCAATTAAAATTACTTCCTGTCCCAAATTTCATTTCATTCCCAAGTTTAAATAAGCCAATCAACTTAAAAGAAACATAAAAACGAGTTGTATGTGTAGTCCATATATGACGTCACAGATAATTACACAATGCACTCGATCCATATGACGTCACAGATAATTACACAATGCACTCATTCCACAATGCACTCATTCCACAACGTGAACGTGTGGTATATATCTAAACAACCGTACTAGCTCTATCTAGCTGGAAGCTGGATCAATCTTCCTTGTTTCTCTAGCTCTGTGTTTCAGTATGTATTCTCAAACTGTTCATATTAACATATGTAGGCAGCGTCTTCGGTCAGATGGGAAACAATTTGCTGAGATAATTGTTAAAATTTAATACACTCTCACCCAAATAGAGAAAACATAATACCATAATACAAGCATACGCATTGCTACCGGCCAAGATCTAATGTATTTAATAAATGTATTTAATACTTGGATTTAAGCGAAGCATTTATTTTTACAGTTAATTTAGCCATTCCTTACATTATGTGTTGATTGAGTACTGAACAGCAGGTAGGTGGCGAAGAAGTGTTACAACATATGTTAAAGAGCATATAAGTAGCTCTGTGTTACTGAAGCCAAGACGAGATGCGCGGTAAGGTCTGACAAGCCCATATTATCTATCATCTTCACTGTATTACTTTTACTTTAAATTTCATATCTATACATTTAAAGAATTGGTTTAAGAGCCTGATCCCGGCCGCAGATACAAAGCCTGTAGGATATACAGGTAATATAATTAGACATCCCCGACCTCAGTCATTGAGTCGTTATCAGTTCTTAACGATAGCAAACGATATGAGGAATAAAGGCAATATATATAGACTTATAACTGATGTATCACAGCTCTACCAGTGATGTGCGCCACCACCCCTTCCACCCCCCCCCCCTCACCTCAATCATCGTTCGGCGGATTTCTTACATCCAGTTGGGGGAAATTTAGACCACCCCTCCGGGTCCAAAACCCCTCTTCAACCTTCCATAACATTTAGGATTAGCACAGTCTTGCGTTTAGTCCTATTTATAGACGTACAAATTATGATCTTAATATATGTCCTTAAAATGCATCATGCAACTAAACGTGTATTTGACTCCGAGGACATGGAAAACAGCTTCAATAACCCAAGGCCCATATCTCCTCTTTTATAAACTTCTTGAATGGCCTTTCCATAAAGGTCCAGCCCTACCGAGGTCATCCACTTCTCACCCCCCCCCCTTCCCTTCCGCCATTGAAATCTGTGCACGATACTGAGCTCAATCTACTCCATGCATCACTCACCACCTGTCTGTATTAATCTTAGACATGCAAATTGATGAGCAATGACGTAATAAAATAAGACTGTAGGTTACACTGGCGTCTACTAAGATTGGAAAATGATAGGAACGTAATAAACATATTAAGAGTGTATATCTAAAGTCTACAGAATATGATGAACCGATAACAAACAAATCCAAAGTTTATACCTTTTACTTGGAAGGTAAATAGTGATTGTTATATTTAACCAATGTACATCAGATTAAGTCAATCTTTAGGTTATAGAACCGTTTGCAGTCAAGGAGTGATTAATTGCTTTTCAAGAATGTGTCATTTTACTCTAAAAGTTATTAACCCATGATTACATTGAATGCATTAAGGAGCTTTGGAAGTAAACTTTTCTCGAGTATATGGTAAAATATACGCGGTTTATTTCATAATAATTTGTGGTTGTACTAACGAAGCTTTTTAATGTCGGTCAGTAATTGAACTAAGACAGCCCCCGCCCACATAAAGTTTTCATTAACAAGATAAAGGTCCATATGCAGGTAGGTGTTTCAATCATGAAAAAAAAAACCTAATTAAAGAAGCTCTGCAGGGAAACTTGTAAAAGTGTATATATTATGTTCATTTTGAAGTGAGAGTTGTTTAGTTAACGACCTATTTATTCATGGGATTTTAGTATGCTGATTAACATCGAAACCCAAACCATACTTCAAAAAGGATGATTAACTTCTTCGTATCTGTCAGAATATATCTGTCAGCATGGCAGTTGGTGGCGAGCCCACATCTCAAATGTTGCATCATAATCACCCCCACCCCTAATTTATTTAATTAAATAATTAAATAAGATGCCAAATAATTCAGAAATATTTACGTCATCAGAGAGTAATGCAAAGTCTCTTTGATGTACAATGCAACACATCTAACTAATTTAAAGGTATGCTGTACTGGCCCCAAATATGCTAGATATTCAAATATGGTCACCTTTGGTCAAAGTTCTTAAACTGTTTTTATTACAACCTTCGAGGAAATTTTCCTCACTGGGACATCCAGTGATCTTGTATGTTCCTTAACAATGTCTGAGAACAATTTGGAGGGCTAAGACCTCCAGGAAAGTACATTTGAAAACTTCTAGCAATTATAGCGTGCTATAGTTTGGGGCCTATACTGACCACCTTTTAAGTTTTACAATCCATCGAAATTTCTACTTCTTATAGAAAGTAAATCATCAACCTCCAAATTTCGAGATGTAACGTCGACATGTCGACATTCACACTTGTCAAATGTAACTTATCACCAGCAGGGAGTCCTATCTGCTCACTTGTGTAATCATTGTAACCACGTGTCAGAAAGAACTGGCCATAATAATGTTCATAACATTGGTATGGTAAATTATATTATTGATATGCCAACATACAGAAGTGTACCTTTCTAAAACATAAGATAAGTACGTATATTTCCTATGTGTGGATTCAAAGGTTTTCTAAGAATGATCAGTAGTAACCAGAAGCAGACATTTGCATAAAACCAAATATTGTAAAGAGTGGAAGATTGGCAACACACTTTTTTTGTACAGAAAAAATAGTTGAATTTGGCAAGATTTGTTTTCCAAATTTATTGATACAGTTAACGAGCAAACAACCATAAAGGTACAGGGGTGTGTCACTCATTAGCTGATCAAGGGCTGTCACCTCTTGCAAGTCTTTTATTACACGTAGATATCAAACCAGCTCAAATTTACATTAACTTTACATCATACTTTATATCAGGGGCGTCAAACATGGGTGGTGGGGGGCAGTTAATTTCACAGGAGTTTTGAGAGAGATACATACATGGTGCTTAAGCCAGGTTATACTAAGATGCTAATATTGTTGTTGTTATAACGATTTTACCCATTATACCTCAAGTTCTAGCTTAGTAGTTATGTACATTTGTTCAAAATTTGTTATATTTGTGATGTTGAGTTAGCTGATGCCAAGTACGTACATGACCGTAGCCTGGGGCAGGGGCAGGGGCAGGGGGCAGGGGCAGGGGGAGTGTAGAAATGAAGTTCAAACATAACACCATGTTTAGTTTCACTGCTTATCACGTATATGTACGATCGCGGACGCGTTGGCCGTGCGTTTGTCTTGGCTTTCACGAGTTTTGTTAGAATAGCAGTAAACGTAGAGAGACCCTAAGATTTAACGTCTAAAGTGAAACTAGGGTTCATAAATAAATTTATTACGTCTACATGTTTTATGTTGGCCTATCAGTTGCATTGTTAGACCCTTTATCAGTGCCCCAATGATTTAACTACGCTTATTGAGGCACAGTCCCCTACACTGCACACCCACTCAGCTCATCATTTCCGGCAATATGTGCGACATGTTTGGCAAAATTTTCTTGCTTCGCTGCGCGACAACCGATGATGCACTCCGCTTGGATAGTGTCATCACGGTCCCTTTAGGAGATGGCCCATCCACTAAAGATTTCCTCAAAAGGGCCCTGGTATATACGCATCAAATCATCACTATGTAACAGTTGGACGACACATAATGTTTTCGATGTTCTTCAACTGTCCGCTAGGAATTCCACCCAGGCTACAGCCCTGAAAGTATCTTTATTCGATAGGTTTCTATGTTTCCGATAAAGTGAATGTGCCCAGTACTGTATGTATGTTTGTATGTATATTAGATCCTCCTGCAAGCAGGAACTCGCGAAGAAGCCTCATTGGCTTATCAAAGCCGCAAGCTGACCGAAGTCAGTCTCTCACATTCATATTTAACGTCCATGATTATGAATTGTTAATTGTCAACAACTCTGTAACTGGACGACATACATTAATCTGGGAGTGACTCGAACCGGGGACCTGTACCCAATGTGCCAAGTAAATGTACCCAACAATGCTTTTTAAATGTACTTATGATACCATATGTGAGCATGCTGTAGACATCTGTATAACTCGATGATTTATTCTTGAGTGCAAAATTTAAGAATGTTGAAAGTTTTAATTATAAAGGCCCTAAGTTACCTCTGGATGTTAAATAGATAAGTGTAAGCATTAATAAGATGTGACCCCACCCAAGAAAGGTTTTTCGCCTTGCAAGACGCTCGCGGTCACTCCTTCAGTTTTCTTCATGATCAGTCATTTATACCCCCACTTTTCAATCGATTTGACGCCACTGCTTTATATTTATAACGAGAAGGCCCTGTGGGTGTTATCATGTGGATATCCATTTAAAGCATGTGAAAGTATAATAAAAACTATAGCTTTGTTTTCACTTCACTGAAGAATTAATCATATATTGTGAATAACAGGACGTACTCTGATGCAACGATGAGGTACACTGTCCTTTGATTTTCTCCATAATATACAACAGGGTGGGGGATCCCCCATTTTTACCCCCCCCCCAATAGAAACAGCCTTGCTGTGTGCATCATATTATCATTGTAGAGGTTAATTTGTAGTACGTATATATGCCTCACAATCAACCAGCTCATATCAGAGGTTTTGCCCCCCCCCCCCCGACATGTGAGTAGCCTGCTGTAAAGATCCCTGGCTCCTGGATAAATTTCAAACGATGTCTATTTTGAGCCCCAAAAGACACATTTGTATTTTTCTTTAAACGGAAACTGGATTCAAGTTAGCCTTCGATATCTCTGGAAACCGGTAAAAAGAATTTTGTAGCGTGTTGGTTAGATTGTCCTTGCAATTTTCTGGAAAATAACGTATGTTTGATATTTCCTTTATATTGTACTGGACAACTTGGCACAGTTATAACTTTCAGATGCGTCATAACGTCATTCCCCTTTAACATTTAGACTTCTAAAGTCTTTGAAAACTACCGCGGAATGAATCTTTGGTATATATGTTCCTCTGATCTTTCATTGTCCGCACGACACAAATCAGCCAATGAAATATGTTGCTGGTCGCTAAATAGGCGTGGTATGTCATCAAACGTAATGCATAATTTGGCCAATCGACTTATATTTTGGCGCCAAAGCTGCTCAAAGAGTACAGGAACACCTGAATCTGTACGTGCATACCTGTGTCACACACACAGTATAATTTACATGTACACAAGCAGTTGCTCATAATCTATTTCTACTAAGGCCTAGATCGTTGTTGTTGACGCTAATGTTGGTCAGTTTTTGCCGTCCTTTCATTCACTTCTTTGTAAAAATTCGGGATTTAAATATCGGATTCAGACAAATGACCTAATTTAATTGCTTGGTAAGTTTGAAGGTAAGGTGTAATAGGCTCGGTAGGGGAAGTTAGGCCTACATAGTGACACGCTAGGCCAAGAACATTACAATGTAGTATGTAGCCCTAAGCTATAGTAGGATTTTACCTGATATCATTATACGTCTTTCTAAATGAATTTTCTACGTGAACTCCCGCGTAGTAACCGACGACTCTCATAAGACATTAGTGAACTAAACTTCGACGTATATGGATAATAGTGTCGTCAAGAAACAATCCAAACTTAAACTTAAACTAGTACTTACTGAAAGGAAATGAAAAATAAAAAAGTAAACTTAAAAGAAGTACTTTTGATATAAAACACGAAAACATACAGACCTAGGCTAGGCTACAACTTGCATTTCAAATAAGTACTAAGTAGTCAAAGAAAATAATCACCACACCAGTTACAAATTAGCAATGATCGTTTATCTTAGCAATTATCACAGAAGAGTTAACTGCAGGTCTTCTCGCATGCTGCTGGTTAGATATTTAATTCTTCTTGAATGTGCGTTAACATAAACATTACAACAATACCTA
>KN882839.1:45501-81294 GCA_000934455.1 Apostichopus parvimensis
GTTTTAAACAAATAAACGGGGGCTCCCGAAATCACTTTACATTGGACTGGACTGGAGTAAAATCCTTAAGAGAAAATATGAGATATATAAGACTAATGTAAATTGAATAAGATAGTCAAAGCAAAGCTTGAATAAATCGTTTCGCCCTCATCCACTCGCTACCTCGTCCACAAGTGTGTTAGTGAATGACACACTTGTCTGACATTTTAAAAAGTAAACATTTGTTGTGAATTCGTGATCCTCTAACTCACATTCCACTCGTAAAAATCCATCAGTGATTTCAGACTTTGGAAACACTAGCTCCACTTCTTCTTTGAACCTTCGTTGCTGTGACGTCACTCAGTCCTGACTCAGTCAATCTTGATATTGTTTCTTCTTGGAAAATTGGTATTTCATTCATTGTGGATGTTGGGGATTGATGAGGTGGTTAATACACCTGTTGGGCAACCTTTGACTGTTCTCAACTTGAACATCTCAACAATGAAAGGATTGTTAAAGCAGCAAGCTAACATGTTTAACAGAGCAATATATGAAATATCCCCTCCAACCATTCTACACTACGGATATACATTTCTATACATTCACCATTGTTCATTTAAAGTAGTCACCTACTAAAGTTGTAACACCTACTAATGTAATAATCAACAACTAATGTAATTCTAACTGCTAACGTAGAAATAATGAAGTAATCAATTCTATGTAAAACAACCATTAATGTACTGATGTTAACCACTGAAAAAAGCTTAACAAAACTACGACGAAAACTACTCATTTTAACTCGCTGGTCATATTGAGCGTATGCCCATATAAGGCTGTGTTCCAATAATCATAACAGGTTTTGTCACCACGTAAGATGCCATATGGCAGGTGACTTTTTTTCATCAGCCATCCAGATATTAATTCATATGTGTGATGGTGATTTTGGATATAAAATATTTTAAACTTTAACTCCATTGTTTGAAATCAAAGTTGGCAAGTAAAGCTAAAGACCTAACTTGATTTGCGATTTTGGTAGACTATGAAAAGTTATCGCAAGTGAAAGAAGAAAAAAACTGCCGCAAGGTTTTAAATGAGAAGTTCAGAAAATTTGTCAATGTGAAACTTTTCTCAACTTGAACTTCTCTTTAAAGTGAAAGGTATCTCACAGACTCACACTGTGTATATAGTTTATACCTCCTTCCCTCAAACAGAATAATAGACAGGCAATCAGTGTTTTCTTTGCTTATTGATTACATCAGTGATAAAGTGATCAGAATTACGAAGATATCTCTGTAAACTGATTCTGCAGAAATGAAATAACAAGTGAAGCGATGACGTATTGACATAGAGTATGGGTAAATACAGTAACATATCATACCCCATGAGCTCTAATACCACAAAAGCCTAAGTTTACATGTTATTTGAACGTATTTACATATATTACTATTCCATTATGGCGATGTGACTTTATCTCTGAGTTTAGTCGACTGCGTATAATTATAATATTGTAGTTTCAGTAGATGAATAGCACAACAGAATAACTAGATACAGACTGATATGTTTAAACCAATCTACTTTATTATATTCTTCAGTGTGGATCTATTACAGTGATCAGGGTCATCGACGATTGAATTTGAAGACAGGTCGATGGCAGGTAAGAGATCGTACACGTCTCCTTAGCTGTTACATATTCATAATGGAAGTATCGACAGATCATTTGAGCTTACACATTTCACTGTCACTATTTTCACTACTGAGTGAAAGAAGTTGACTTAGATCACTTCAAAGCTATAACAAATTCATATTTCAGAATGATTGGTTATCGCTGTCGCTCTGAACCAAACTTTGCTTGTCATTTCCATACTTGCTTATATAATATCCCCAGTCAGGCTATACTTCTCTATGGTAAATAATGAATGATATTATATGAATACGAATTTCTATTCATTCTCTTTCTACCGGCTTCATGTGTTGTATTTAATTAGACTGCAGTGCAATCCCTGGTAAAGATAAACCTTTCAGGTTTCTTTACCTTCGAATATAACTCTCATCGACAAAATAAATATATACCACCGACGATAGGGCTGGATAGCTTCGAAAGGTCAATAGTTCGAATCGCTGATATTATTGTTTTTCAATTTACCCCGATCACATCACATCACTTACACATTGAAATGACAGCGTTATTACATGAAAAGTTGATAATTGGTTTTGGAGACGTGGATGAAGGCAATTCCTTCCTTCACAAATAGCCTTTCTGTACTGTTAAAAAACTTTCCTGATTAATACAGTACTGCTTGGTTCTAGGTTGAAAACTGTGCGTCGGTATCAAGTATGTGATAATCCTCGCTTAAAGATGTTGAGTGTTAAATGATAATTTTCAGAAAGTTAACGTTTTAAATTTCATATCTTAAAGACCATTAACAATAACTGTATCAATGGCGGGTAAGATTTTTTTCACGATTTCTCAAGTATGATCGCCCAAGGGAACTTGGATCGATCTCAGTATAATATATGATATGAAGAAACTAGACGTCACATGTTGGATGTAAGAAACCTTTGTCTTTGGTAGTTTTGAACAGTCATATGATGTCAATTGAAGGCAAAATGTGAAACATGCATGTCCCATATTACGAATGCCTGAGCGTTTTGTGATTCCAATATGTCAAATGGCCTACATTAACTGCAATGTCCCCCGTACCCTATTTTCAGCGTACCGACATCTAGATTGCTATGTCTGTTAATAAGGTACTTCTGATTTTAATAAATTTGTCCTGAAACTACAGTTACTTCTAGACCCTGACATATATATACTGATATGGTCTGAATATGGATGTACCTATTCGACCGCTAATACCATGCGCATGAGTGGGGGTCGATTTACTCACTAAAATAGCTTTGATGCTTTCAAGTAATTATGTCTGTAAGTGAACCAAAACGGCCATTTTCAGATTCACACCGTTTTGTAATGTGTGTAAGTAGTCGTTGTAGTGTCCCTTCTACCCTTCCGTATGAAATTCTAACGGCTTTATAGATAAGGTTGAGTGGCAGCCGTATATCTGTGAATCACTTGCAAGTAGACTCTTTTTACCCTTACCGTCAGCAAACTGATTAACTGTGACTATATTATACGGTATATGTGACATCTATGTCATTATCCTACAGAGATGTATTCATATGGTGGAAGTATATATTCCATGATCAATTTATACAACTACATACCTTGACTTCAATATTTAATGAAACCTATCACTTATGTCTCGTGTGGCGTATTTACCCGGAAATGCAATATAATTTACTGTAATTGCCAGTGAACTCACACCATAATGTATCACTACAAAACCATTGAAATAAACTTTCCTTTGTTCTAGATCACCATCACTAAGAGGATTTCTTTCTTGTCTCAGAAAATGAGATAATAAAAATTAAAAATAATAACTGAGTTCATATCTAGCCGTAGCAAAGTAACATATTAGAACTCGTTAACTGAAGGACTTTGTACAATAATGTACACTTTCCCAAGAAAATCATGCCTACATTAAAAATGTTTGTTTTTTGCTTCAGGACTGTGACGGCGGCGGAAATTTTGTGGTAAGTAATACAGTGTAAGTTCCTATAAATAGACTATAGTAACAAACTGATCGATTAATGATAGGCTACGGTAAGTTTGAAACAGCCGTTTTCATTTGGTTCTTCCGCATTCTTTTTACTATTTGTTAACAAAATCCCACTACATGTTATGAGTATATAGCCACTGCTTCATTTTGCTACATTTTTTTAACTATTCGTTTGGGTAACAAACTTGCACTTTATTTCAATAGCTTGATTTATCATGCTATACTCTAAGAAATGTAGAAAATAATAATATGAAAACGTGTTTGGTCCTCAATTATTTTTAAAAGAAATGATTTCTATATTAACGTATATTTTGTGACAACATCTTAGGATTTGCCTAATTTGGATCAAATACAACCTTGAATATCGCTTGTAAATTCCGAAGGCTGGCTACCAAATTACAACCTTATTCTTAATTAACTGATTTGTTTTAAGTTTGTTCGCTTATTATTAATCTATACTCTCATATTACGTATAATGTAATCTAAAACAATGTTTCCGCTAAGTAATCTACATACACGTGGATTTGACTTCACCGACTCGAAGTTCTTCCTATAGTATAAGTATTAAAAGCCGTTACAATGAAATTGTCGGTACTAGTTACCGATTCATGTTTTGTCAGCAGAAGTGAAGGAAGGGGCGGAAGGGGAGGGGGAAGGGGTAGGGGAGGGTTGCGGGTACGAGGGGCAACTATCGGTAGACACCGAAATCACTACCGTTTTCTTAGTGGTTTTGACCTAAATCCCCTAACAATGTAATTTATTAACTTGAATATGATCGAGTAGACCAGGGTAGATCAAGAAGACAAATCAATATTTTGAATATTTCGATTTGATATATGCATGTGATTAAGGCTAGACATACAGCATGATTGTTGTAAGTCGAATGGAATCAGTGCCTGCATGTATTATATTAAAGTTCATGTGATTCAAAAGGCGGGATTGCTGAATTTGATCAATTGTATTATTTTGAGTAACTTCTCTACATGGAAAATGAAGGACAAACTCAAATACCAATGTACCATGCGCAACGTATTTGTCTGCTAAAATTAACCGAAAGAAATGAACCATGTGCGGTAGCAAGACGTGAAGGGAAAGAGAAGGTGGGTAGGTGGGCAGGTGGTAGTTATATAGTTATGTTTTTAGAACCTTTAAGAAACTCCTCACCAGTTAGTCAAAATGTTTTCTAGCTTTTCTTTTTTAGCACTTAAGAAGGGAATGTTTGTGCAAAGTTGGTGAATAGTTGGTTACTAATCATTCTGCAACACCTTAGAAATGACTCAAGTAGTGCTGCCAAGCTGATCCCTGGATATTTCTATTCAAGAAATCCCAATTAAATCGTGTAAAACTTCGAAGTAAAATGTCCAATCAAGTGCTGCTTTAATGCACAGGGTATACCGGACCTATTTTACCAAAACCATGAATTGTGCTTTCAAAGATATTTGTTGAACCAAGTTCTCACCGGCACTTTTCTGAATTACACATATTTAACCGTTGCTAAGTATTATATTAGACAATGTAAATCGAAGAACTTTTTTACAGTAATGTCCTTTTTTTCAAACTATGTTTCATGACATTAA
Source organism: Apostichopus parvimensis (assembly GCA_000934455.1). NCBI lineage: Eukaryota > Metazoa > Echinodermata > Holothuroidea > Aspidochirotida > Stichopodidae > Apostichopus > Apostichopus parvimensis. Next base: position 50,675 of record KN882839.1, read on the forward strand.
AATGAAGTTTGTTTTCCCTTTGCTTAGGAATCTGACAGAGACGGCAATGTTCGGGTAAGTAATACTTCAGTTCATATGTATAGACTATAGTAACAAACATCGATTAATGATAGGATACGGTAAGTGTCAAACAGCCGTTTTCATTTGGTTCTTCCGCATTCTTTTTACTATTTGTTAACAAAATCCCACTACATGTTATGAGTATATAGCCACTGCTTCATTTTGCTACATTTTTTTAACTATTCGTTTGGGTAACAAACTTGCACTTTATTTCAATAGCTTGATTTATCATGCTATACTCTAAGAAATGTAGAAAATAATAATATGAAAACGTGTTTGGTCCTCAATTATTTTTAAAAGAAATGATTTCTATATTAACGTATATTTTGTGACAAAATCTAGGATTTGTCTAATTTGGATCAAATATAACCTTGATTATCGCTAGTAAATTCCGAAGGCAATCGACCAAATTACAACCTAATTCGGAATTAACTGAGTTTTTTTCACTTATTATTAATCTAGACTCCCATAAAACGTATAGTGTAATATAAATCAATGATTCCACTAAGTACTCTACATACAAGTGGATTTCACATTCACCGACCCTAGGTTCTTTCTCGTATAAGTATCTACGAACAAAGTATTAAAAGCCGTTACATTGATTTTAGTAAATTTCGATACCAGTGACCGATTCATGTTTTCTCAACAGGAGTGAAGGAAGGGAGGGATCGGGGTGGGGGGGTGCGGGTACGAGAGGCAACTATCGGTATAGACGCCCAAATCGCTACCGTTTCTTAGGGGTTTTGACCGAAATTCCCTTACAGTGTAATTAATTAACTTGAATACGATTTAATAGACCAGGGTAGATCAGGAAGACAAATCTAACTTTTGAAAATCTCGATTTGATATATGAAAGTGATTACGGCTAGACATACAACATGATTGTTTTAAGTCGAATGGAATCAGTGCCTGTGTGTATTATATTAAAGTTTATTTGGCTCCAAAGGCGGGATTGCTGTGTGTGATCAATTGTATTATTTTGAGTAACTTCTCTACATGGAAATTGTAGGACAAACTCAAACAGCAATGTACCATGCGCAACGTATTTTTCTGCTAAAATTAACCGAAAGAAATGGACCAGGCTTTTGAGAGCAACCGACTAGTATAGTAATACAGGGTTTATGTTAGCAAAACAATTGTTTCAGATTCAAGGTTTTACTATATCTTGGTTCACTCACTATATGAAGACTGTCATTTGCAATGAATTCACTATTGTAGTCGTCCCCCTTCTTGTTCACGGTACTCTAATCAATTATATAATCAAAAATTTCTCCCCTTTTCTCCTCTTTCCAATCTTTAAAATGACCGTAAGATAACGAATTCCGGGTAATACCTCACACAAACATCTCACAGTCGACCGTATAACATAAATTAACACATATATTATCATCTGTATTACCACAAGTTAGTTTGTTATCCTGAAATCCTTCTTTCAAGGAAATTAACATTTTAATATGCCAGTATGTGGTCAAATTTCCTACAACTTCATGGGAATAACAAAACTGCATTCTGAAACCATCCTACATTTTGTCAAAGTCTTTTACGGATTGACATAGATTCAAAGTAGAAATAAGCTTTCTTCAAACCGAATAATATTATTTTCCCCCTGTGGACCTACATTCTCTCTCCTTCACCCCTCGTAACCTCTTCTGTGAATAACATGTCATGTGGATGGTATGCGCTTTGCTTAGCGCCTTAGAATTCTCCATCTCAGCATACAGTAGGATGTGATAATGAACTGATATACATCACAGTGTATCAAACAAGAGGTATGCTAAATGTTGGACATTTGAAGCAGTTGAAACTGGTATAATGATGATAGACATCAGTTGAAATTGTATAAAGTGCTGTATCAATGGACTTCTTTCTTTTCTTCTTTTACAGAGCATGTGTACGATATATTAAGGTAAGTTAGATATCAAGCTGTCAAGGTTATTGTATACATGTTATCATCAGTATAAATGCCATACTGTAACACTGAAATATCTCTAAAGCGGAATATACGACAATGAACCAGGAATGTATACAATATCAAACCAACATAAACATCAACTACAGTGAGCCAATGGTGATCAAACTTGAGGGATATCATGCATTTGGTTGTTCTTGGTCCCATAACCAATGAAATAAACCGCCATAACCTCAGTCGACATTCTACCCATGCCCCGTACATGGATGTTGCTACAGTAAAGTTTTCGCACTTGAAAAGAAAACATGTTTCACGATTTCCTGCGACGTGGGGGGGGGGGGGGGGTGGGGGTGTCAACATTCACTTTGAACGCAGGTTAAGTTGATGAAAAGATATCCGCGTATATATTTAAAATTATTACCATATGTTGACGTTAATAATGCAAGTAAGTTACATCATAACGCGTAAACTGCATAGCAGGAATTAGGAATACCGTTCCATTTTGTTTTATTCTACAGATCATGTCATCCGCATAAAACCTGACGCAACGTCGCTGACAGAATACAGAGAAAGAGAGTGAATTTATGACGTCATCAACTTGTGTGATATTGCCACTAAAGAACTGAAGATGTATCAAGATCGTCACAACTCCCAAGAGCTTGCAAATTTTCAAACTTCGTTTTATGAACACACGTGACGGAACTACATGTTTATTCACTAGCCGCACAATCTCAACAGATCGAAACTATTTTAATCTGTTATTCCTTAGTAGTGTTACAACTTACAATAGTGAGATTGGTAAAAGAAAACTAACCTCTCTTTTGCTAATTATTTGGATAGACTATCAACATGACATGGTCACGTGACAGGATAACTGCAATGCCCAAATATTTCGAACTTGTCGTAGGACGTAAATGTAGCTATAGTGTTTAGAGTACTCATCACAGGATTCAGAAATATATGCAAAATCTTGACCTAGAAATATAACTTTTCTTGAAAACTCTACACCAGTTCATATTTTAAACTATCACTACTATATTGGCCTACCCACAACTGAGAATCCATGCAAACTAAATGGAATTCCGCGCATATCTCCCAGCAGTGGCGTAGTCAGCGGGGGTGGGGGCAGGGGGAAGAGTGCCCCCCACAGAAAATTTTGGGGACGCTATGGTCGACGATAAAAAATCAAAGGAGCAAAAAAAATGTAACTGTACTCGAGCCAGGGAATGGCCGATGATGGGAGGGGGGCGGGTACAAATAAAGAGAATGTAATGAAAAATGACCGCAAGAATATTGCGCTACGTGCGGAGGGGGGGGGGGGTAACCACGAAATAGAATGTAATGAACCTCACAATATGTGCGCAACGCGCGCGGTTGCAGTGTCTCTCTGAGTGGCCATACTTTTTTTTCAATATGAGATATAACAGGATGGTTTACGACCGCACAAGCGCGCACATTATTTTTACGTTTTTTGTCCCAGAAATTTTAGTACACGAATGTAGTTAAAACATGGAAATGATAGCACCATTTTGCATCTAAGCCCTTTTCGAAAAACAAAAATTTTCATTTTGTTTCGCTTTGCTTTGCTTTTTGAGCATAATGTGTACCCATGGCTTTTCAAGTTTCATCCATACAGCTTGTACTTTTAGATCACTTTGCCGTATAAGCATGGATTTTGTAAGATTTTTTTCTTTCTTTTTTCTTTCTTTTTTTTTGGGAAGGGGGGGGGGGCGGTTGAGCATAATATGTACCCATGACTTTTTAAGTTACATCCATACAGCTTGTACTTTAAGATCACTTTGCCGTAAGCATGGATTTTGTAAGATTTTGTTCTTTCTTTGTCTTTTTTTTTCTTTTTTTTTTGGGGGGGGGGGGTTTAAGCATAATGTGCACCCATGACTTTTAATGTTACATCCATTCAGCTTGTACAAAGAATGTGCTAATGTTGAATCTCTACAAGGCCACATGAATACAGACAGCAGGACGTCACTGAAGAAATATCCAGAGAAATACATAGTAATCCAGTAGTAGTAGCGTGTAAATACCACTCGGTATTACTTTTCATGTTTATATCTCGTCTATTATAGAGTTTGTTTACTGCTCTTTTTCAAACTTTTATTTTATATTTCATGTTGCATAAGTCATGACATTTATTGGCAAAGAAGATACTTGACACATACATACGTCTAGCATCACTACGTATATAGCTAAGACATCTTTAGCTAAACACATTTCGATAGCACACCCACCCCCCCCCCACCTCTTCACCCGACGTTTAACCTTGGGATTATGTTTTTTTTATAAAACATCCCGACCAGTCATTGCCGGAGTTTATTACCTATGAGAAATGATCTTGAGTGATTATTGATGCACTAACCTTTACAATATGGGAGTGGGCAAGAAATTGATGAAGCGGCCCAGAGAAATGTGTACAATCTGCGAGTACGCGTGGCCTAATAGATAACGGGGATCCACATTTTGTGAGAAATTACGCGCCTTAACATCTTCGGGGTATCATTTTGAACTATACTGATCGATCAATGGGCCTTGATTTACAATGAGCTAAATTGATCACTTCGTATGGGTATATCTTTTACGCGATAAGATTCCGTGGGCCCCGATAAAATAGTTTGGAAATCTTCTCGCGCCGGGCCGAAGATTGTTACGCACGGGTCGCTCTTTGTGCACCTGTTGAATAGATGACACAACTGAGATAGAACTTAAAAAATTGAAAAGATTTAAAAATCAAACAATATACGAGAGAAATTAGATGCTTAATATACAGATAAGATAAGACCAATGCCCATTCTAGACTATCTAGTTTAGAATGTGTGACACTGACAACACATGAATAACATGGTGAGATATTGTTTCAGATGTTACCAAATTACCTTACACTTGTTAGTGTAAGGTATGACTTAAGCTGTTACCGCAAAAAAAAAAGTTTTTTTTTATCTGGAAGAAATTACTTGCTGGTCGAAGTGAAATATCAGCATGATGACTTTTAAGTAACCTCTGTGTAGCATCTAAGTAAATACAATTTGTGTAAATAAGGATTTCAACGTAAATAAACATGTATGCCGCCTGGTTGAGGAATATTAATAATCATGACAAGTTTACTTCCGATACTGACAAATTCAGGTCAAATGGTATTAAAATTAAGAGAATGACATTGTAAATATTTTCATCTATGTCGTTTTTAATAGAGTGGAGGAACAGGAAATAATTAATATTTTGCGAAAGTCGGGTTTTGATCATCTGTCAAAGATAAAACGATTAAGTGTTCTTCTATGGTCTTGTAAAAATTTAATTGACTCTAACTAGAGTTCTTGGGAAATCATGTAAAAGCTTTTTATATAATTTTTTTTAAATTACAGTTTGTTTTCTTTAGGCCATGAATAATTTAACAAGTATATAAACTTCCCTTTCTTCACTTTTGTTTTAGCTTGTTTTCAAACAAATTGAATTATCTCGCTGTTTTATGAGACAAGAGGGGAAATAAATAATAAGGTACGACATTTAACTCAACATTTTGGTAAAATTATAAACAAGATAACTGCAATGAAACCATCAAAAGAGTTTAACAAAATTCAAACGGAGAAAAAAGAAAGCAAACGTTTTGCTGGTTTTAATGTTGAATATATGTACTACTTGTAATGTAAATCATCTACGTACAGCATTAACAAGTCTTTATTTGTAATAACGGCCAAATTCCATATATCCCTTGAACCCTTCAAGTAACATACATGTACATTATCAACCAATTAAAACTAAGGTTTCAACTTGTGATCTATGGCACATGGATATGCATCGTATTCAGTGTAAATATCACCCAATTGGGACAATTTGTTTTCCATACTGTACTTTTATCTCCTGCTTCAATGCACTCACACTGACAGTATGAATAGTATGAATATCCCGTTTCTATCAGAAAAAAAGGTAGTAAATATTTGTACTGTCAGTACGAGTGCTTTGAAGCATGATATGGGAGGAGAGTGCCGAATGGTATTAACATATTTAAATTGTCCCAACTGGCTGGTAAAACTAGGTGATGTGCGTCATTGTCTACACTAACATGAATATGCAACATTACCAATTCATTTACATCTTTCCATTGTAATATGGTATAACAACATGCAAACCATATCAAGATTTTGTTGCACACTGCTATGAAATAATCAACTTAGAACTTGTAAAAATATAATTCACAAGCTATTTAATTGAGAAAAATAAAATTGGACTAAATCAAACTAAATTCAATGTTTTACTCTTTCATGTGTAAGAGGCATCAATTTATTTCAACTGTGTTGCAAACAAAAAGAGGGCTACTTTTTGCGTGACGTGATAGAATGTAGAGTGCGATTGAGAAGAAGGTTGAGTAGATATATCTCACAAACCATGTATTCGTGTTTCCTAAAGAAAAAAATACAAACCTCTGACGATATCTCTCTACCTGCACTGTATGCATCTCAATGGATAAAATATACAGCATATCGCCTATAGTGAGACAAACACCTCATTTAAAATTAAACCGAACGAAGTGGATGGTAAATTAACCCTTCACCTTTAAACTCATGTATCTGTAAAATGTTCTTATAAAAGGCTATACGGATCTATTACATTAGCTACAATATTCATGATGCTTATAAAAATGGCATAGTAAAATTCGAAGTACAATATTTTATACATTGTCACTAATTCCTACTGATCCCCGTAACGATACGTCGAGGCTTCGTCACGTGATTTTTGTGGACTACACAGTTGGATCGCCGTTCAGAACCCTGGAAGAAAATAAGGGTAGATAACATAGATATTCATATCATACGAGAAAAAATGCATTGCAACATTTCCTCATAATAGGTTATAGTAAAGGTATTGCAACATTCACTAATAATGGGGTAAATAGTTGTATTGTCTCTTTGATTTAGTGCCTTACTTGAAAAATTCAGTCTAAATTGTTTAATATTTCGCTAAACATTTTACCCTCGTAACTAGTTAACTAGATTTATAAAATAACTGCAATAGATTAATTAATAGCGGGTCTTCTGTTCTTCTCATAAATTATGTATAAGTCAGTTTGATTAACCGGCATGGATTAAACAGGATCCGTTATAACGTAATAGAAAATTCAATTATAGTAGTTACATTGGAAAGTAAGATTGAAATTTGAAATTTCATACATTATATTTTATGTGTAAAGAGCGTTGTCAGAAAAAGGAAAGATCCGGCGAAACCTTTTGCAATTCTTGCCTATACATACTGCAGACGCAAAACTCCGTTTTTTAAATTTCTGATATGTGAAAGATTATGTAAATTTAATGAGATAAGTGAATGCTGCAAGTTTAGAGCATCTCATTCTGCCGTAAGTAAACAGTTACATTTAATCGGTGCGAGACATCCTTGGAGAAGAGTCTTGGAACAATCGGGTAAATACAAAAGTTATCTGCGTTCACTAGAAGGCTACTTAAACCCGTCTAATGAGCATTGAAACGGAATACCTACAACCAGTGTGTGGACACTTTTAATATTTTGTGTGGGAGGTAGTTTATTAGGTCTTTGAGAAAACATTTAAGCACCCAAAAGTTTCTTTACTGACTATCCCCAATGAGGTATTAATTAATAAGACAACAAAGGGAGTGGAGACGAAATGCATTATCGTAGAGGTGCAATATATGAATTTGGGTTACTTTCATAGGTCATCTTCATGATGTATATACAATACAAGGATTTACGTGTGGTATGAAGCTTTGTACTAACCCATTGTGGACACTTTACTATAGTAAATTTACCATTACAGGATTTTGAAATATATATCATTAATATATAGCCTAACTATACACTGAATTATGTTATCGATAGTTTTGGTTATTTTTACGATCACATCGATTTTAAAATATAATGTCAAAATAAACTAAAACGTGTAAAAGTAAGTTGGCCTGACGTTTCGATCCTAGCAGGATCTTCTTCAGGGGCTAAATGACAAGTAACAGTAACAGAAGGGACAAAAACACGCACAGAATACAGACAGGTTAATGAGCACGGTGAACACGATGAGATACGTGCAAGGGGATTAGTAGACAAGGGATGGAGAGAAGAAAGCAACAGGGGAAGAGGAGAGGTAGGAGATAAACAGTGGAGGGACAAAGGGAGGATTAAAGGAATGGGGTAGGGAATAAACTGGAGAAGGACAAAGACAGAAAGGTGTGGGAAGAAAAGGGGGTGGAAGAGAGCTGTGAAAAGAGGAGAGAAAGGGGGGAGGGAACAAGGGGAGAAAGAGGGGGGACAGAGGAAAAGTTAGTCATATCCTTCCTGAATGTTGAGCCCATGAGGTTGAATGGTGCGAAGGCGTTGCATCCACAGCCTCTCTCTCTGCTGATTCGTACTAGGTCAGGACGGCTACCTAAGGATACAATGCCCTGTAGGGACATGTCGTTAATGGTATGGTTGGGAAGGTTAAAATGTTCTCCAACTGAGGTCTCAGTCTTCATGGTGTTGACTGTGGATCTGTGACCATAGAATCGATTCTTGAGGGTGGTTTTGGTTTCGCCAACATACTGGATGCCGCAAACTCTACAAGAGATCAAATAGATGACATTGGTGGTTGTGCAAGTGATGTGACCCTTAGTCTTGTGTGTGAGTTGCATGCTTTGGCCGGTGATGGAATTGGATTCAACAATGTGGTGGCTGCAGATGATGCATCTCGAAGTACGATCACATTTGAAAGTACCATGCTGAATGGGTGTGGGGTTAGAAGTTAGAGGTGGAACAGCAGCACGCACAAGAAGGTCTCGTAGGTTGCGTGGTCGTCTGTAGGCGATGGTGGGTTTTTCAGGGACGGCTCGTTGGAGTCTATCTGAAGTGAGGAGAATGTTGTGATTTTAGAAATTGTTTATACATATGAATTTTGTCAATGTAATATGTTTCCATTCCCTCAGACATCCCACTTTTGTGAACGCTGAGGTCAACCTGAGGCATGTGTGATAACTACCTATGCAACATCCAGTTTCCAGTTCTCCCATATCTTATTGTTTGGTACACGGTATGAATGCTCATAAGGGGTTGAATATTAATCTTGCAAGAAACTAGCTAAGTCAGTGCATATAGTTGATTTGTGGAAATTGGGTGAATATGAATAAAGAAAGAATTAAGTCGGCGTCCCAGTTTATCGCCGATTTGCTCTATGCTACTCTAGCACCGAATACAGCAGATCCCATGCTATACCGTTCTTCGTTTATCGATCCCCACCCTTGATCCACATCTAACAGACACTTGGCATGCCGGACCGCATTCAAATACCTGTTATCAAATAGCTGGCTCTGATAGGTAAATGTTTGTTCCACTTGAACTTTGAAATAACTGTGTTTCGTCGTTTTCTTATCAGCCATAACATCTGATTTAATGCTGACTACAATATCAATATACCGCGCATTGCATATTCATTTTGACGGATTCCAACACAAAATGGCATGAATGTTACTGAACATTGCAACTTGTAAGCCATCTACATACTGTTTCCTTGGCAATCTGAAAACGTAACGTGCACCCCTTCCTTTCCCCCTCCCTCTCCCTCCCTCTCCCCTCCCTCTTCCCCTCCCTCTCCCCTACATAGTGCTGCTTTGATGTGCGTATATTCCAGGGCCTTTTTCAACAAATTTTTAGTGGGTGGGCCATTCCCAAATGGACCATCAGGATACTATGTAAGCGGAGAGCCACCATCGGTTGGCGCGTATAGCTAAGGAAGAACAAGTTTGCCCCGAAAAAAAGAGGAAAAAATCGTTAAAAAAAATGTTTATTCTGTAAATTCATTTTGTAGGGGGAAATAGAACTTTGCGTTTCTTTCTAAGCTCTGCTTCATTCATTGTTTTACACAGGTAATTGAAGCCCAATTGAATTGAAAAGAAGAGGGAAGTAATTATATTATGATATTATACTATGTCGCGACGGGCCCATTACTTTAGATGAATGTCATAGAGCCTTAAGCTCAATGGCTAACGGTAAATCTCCCGGTAGTGATGGTCTCTCTACTGAGTTTTATAGACATTTTTGGTCTCATCTTGGTCAGCTTGCTGTCGATTCCTTGAATTTTGGTTTTGATCATCATTTATTATCCTGTGAGCAAATTAGAGGGGTCATTACTCTAATTCCTAAACCGGATAAGGACCGCAAGATTATATCTAACTATATACCTATTAGTCTCCTTAACACTGACTACAAGATAGGAGCAAAAGCATTAGCTAACCGGTTAAACGGGTCGTTGACAATACTGCTGGGGATACCCAGACTGGTTTAGTCAAAAATAAGTTTATTGGGGAAAACATTCGTTTTGAGCTGAACCTAATCAATCACACTACCACAAATAACATTCCGGGCCTTTTGTTCTTTATTGATTTTGAAAAAAACTTTAGATTGTATCGATTGGGGATTTTATTGACCACACTCTTATTTATTTCGACTTTGGGAACAGTTTCAGACGATGGATCAAAACACTCTACACTGGTAGTTCTTCCTGTGTTCTAAATAATGGTCATTCGACAGATTTCTTCCCTATTCAGAGAAAAGTAAGGCAACGTTGAACCCCTTAGCCCGTACCTCTTATTCTTTGTGCAGATATTTAGCTAGAAACATTATTTGTGACAACACAGTCAAGGGGATAAACAATTTGGCCGGGAGATTAAAGTACTGCAGTATGCCGACGACAGCACTTTCTTCTTAGACGGTACCCGCAACAGCACTGTTAAGGTGCTGAATACCTTAGAGAATTTTCGACTAGCATCAGGTCTCAAAATTAATTTCAGCAAATCCCAGTTTCTTCCCCTGGGTCCTTTCATTTCAAATAATCCAGCTCATGTCAGTGAATTCAAATATTTTGATTACTAACGCTCCTATTAGGTATCTCGGTATCAACTTTACTCACAATGGTAACGATCTCTTTCGCTTAAACTATGAGCAGAAGCTATCTAGGCTGAAACACCAGCTTAGAGTTTGGAATGGGCGTGATCTCACACCTATTGGCAGAAACACAATAGTGAAGTCTTTTGCAATCAGCCAACTCGTCTTCCTTTTTCAGGTTCTGCCTAGACCCCCAAAAGACTTTATTAATAAAATCCAAAGTATTATTTTTGACTTCATTTGGAACGGGAATCCTAACAAAGTTAACAGACTTACATTGTGTAACCAATTAAAAAGGAAGGTTTAAAAATAATACATGTTCACAGCTTTGTGGAAGCTTTTAAAATCTCATGGGTCAAGCGTTATTGTAATAATGCCAACACTGGGTATTGGACGCTCTTTTTTCATTCCTCTCTTTCGCCGTTCGGTAAAGTGTTGCTTTTCAAATGTAATTTTCATGTCGAGGATATTTCCTGTATCAAAAATATTTTCATGAAGCAAATTTGCATAGCTTGCAGTAAAGTTACCATTAAGAAACCCTCGGATCACTTTGGTGATCGAATCCTTTGGAATAATCATTTAATTAGAATTGATAAAATACCATTGTTTATAACAATAAACTTCACGTCGCCGGATTACTGTTTGTTAAGGATATATTTTTGCCAGATGAGAAGCAATTGTCCTTCAATGCTTTTCTAACCAAATTTAAGATATTAAAGGCGATATCGCTCATAGACTTTTACTTGTTTTCATGGGAATCATTTCTGCAATTCCTAGAAGCTGGAAAGATTCCGTCAGTTTAGAAAACGGTGTCGAGGAACAGCAAGATCACCTTGTCAAACTTATGTCTAACATTTCCAAATTGTCACAAATTGTCACAATTGTCACGCCTTATAGACTGTATTTCACTCCCGCCAAAAGCCTGCTCTAAATGGAGCGTTACTTTTGACTTCTCCCAGGACGATTGGTTAGTTATATTTAAGGTGCCTTCCCGTACGCTTTCTGGAGCAAAAATACCATATTTCCAGTTCAGATTCTTACACCGCATCTTAGGAACCAATCGGCTTTTAAATTTAATGTAAATAGCAGCTTCTCCGCTCTGTACATTTTGCAATATTGAAGAGGAAACTATTGAACATTTATTCTGGTCCTGTCATGTGACGTCTAATTTCCTTTTAGATTGCGAACAGAAATTTTTTGGTAGACAGTTTATCTGCTCAAAAAAAGATCTTTTCTTCGGTAAACTGGTAACAGGTTACGACCCATTGATTTTTTTATCCTTCATATCAAATACTTCATCTTCAATTGTAAAAAAAACAATGTTAAACCTGAGTGCTCTGATCTCTTCTATAAAATAATTCATTCTTAACGTTGAAAAGCGCATTGCCTCGAAGCGAAACTCTACTAGCTCTGCTCGTAGAAAATACATGGCATTAAGGACTTGTTGTTCTCATTCAATCAATGAACTTTGCGACTCTTGACTTAACCTCTGCTTATCATCTACCTTACTGTTACATTAATGTAGTACCATATACAATCTCTGATGTTTTTAGCTGTTTTATTCCTCACTGTGTTTTGTTTTACTTGCGTGTGGGTGTGTATGTTCGTACGTACGTGTTTGTATGCATGTGTGTCTCTGTATTTGTATGTGTAGGTAGGTTTGTGTGGGTATTTGTATGTGTATGTATATGTATATGTACTTTTTTGCGCGTGTGTAAGCGTGAGTTTTGTATTCACTGAAGGTTTGTTTTTCTGGATGTGTAAACATATATTTCGGTATAAGAGGAGAAGAAGAAATACTCAATTCAGAATCAATTTCGCATTATGTAAATAATTCCTTTGTATCATTCAGTTATGTTGTTATGTTGTTATCGGAACTCTAAATATAATCGATGTATCATATACATGTTTAATAAACATATTGCGAACGTATATAGCCTACTGTACCATGCCCAGTTGGTATAGGTATAGCGTTGCACATAATATACTCTCACACTCAAACCACAGTTCATAAACTGTTCTTCGAAATCGCTGAAATAAAATTCACGGATCAAATTTACAGTAAAAGGAAACTTGAAAAGTATTCGGAACCCCGAAAGATGAAACTTGGCGGAATCGATGTCAGAGCAGAATGTAGTACCGAGAAGCTTAGGCTTCGCAGAACCGTCCGATTGTAAACGTTAGAGTAGCCTACATGTGAACATTCTTCGCGTTTGAGCTGGATAGCGCGATGTATAAAAAACGAAGAGTCTTCTGTTAAAACTTATCTTGTGTTACACAAAGACCACGAAACCACCGATCTACTACATATATGGCGGCTAAAGGAGTTTTTGAAAACATATCTAATTTATAAGAATTTCACCGAAAATTTAGGAAGAAATTAATCTGTAAACAAACGCGGCTTTGGCTGTGATTACTGTAAGTACTGTACGGAGCGTGGGTTATGTCGCAATCTATACATTAGCGTAGATGACGTTACGTTCTGTACTGTTCAAATCATATTGGAAATGTCCATCCTTAACGATTAAAAAATTATTTCTCTGTCAAACGCAACATTAGCGTCCTCATACTTTGACAACATGTTTGGAAAATTATTTATCATTTTTAAGGTAACTTCTTTGGGCCACCAGACAATCCTTTTAATTTGCGTGAAAGACATCTTTGTGAGTTGAGTGCACATTGCTATGGAAACCACACGTTTTGGGGATTTCACTATTAGATACCAGTTTGGATAGCTCGATGTCACCTCTGATGTTTTGACACGTGTTGTGGTGCGCCATGTGCTTCAAAACTATCCAAATTGAGATCGTGGTAACGAAAACGAATTCGATATGTCCAAAACGAAATCGACGTATCGAAAAAAATATTCAGTACAATGAGTTTAATTTTGGAGAAATTGATTCATTTTTAAGTACGTGGATTACGCTTTCGATATGTCGATGTCACTTTGGACAGTCATTTTTGGATACTTAAGAAACAAATGGCGCTCCGTACTAATGTTCTTCATGCGTTTCGTGTTTGCCTTTTACCTTAACAGTCTACCGTTGCGTAATATGCCATGGCAACCCATCACTAGGTAGTATTTAAGGATGGTTATTATGTCGATAGGTCAATATATTTGCTCAGGTCAATATGATTTTTCATTGCTTGTCACTAAATGGAACAGATAGTTTCGTTTTGTTCCACTTGAACTTAAGATATATTTACCATTCGGAATAAATATAGTTGTTATTGGCACTTGATCAAAGTAAACAGTTATAATACAAACAATGTCAGGCACGGTCTCTATTCGACTTTGTGATTTTATTGTTACTGTGTATACTGCACTTGACTTTATTGTACTCGAGGGTTTAATGGATGAAAATTTATCAGCCTCCATAAAAGTGTAAAAAAATGTGTAAATTGTGTAAAAGTTCAAAGTTGCACTCGTATTACAGATACCAGTATCAGCTATATAATATACGTAAAGTCATACAGAACTTCACTTACAGAGTATTATATGGATGGGCGTGAATCACATGACTAGGGTTACTCCAAAGACGCCATGTTAGCTTCCTATATGGATTGTCACTTGACTTTCGTTAAGTCTGATTTTCATCCGGCTTACTATGTTTGGTAAGTTATTAGTTTATTGCTTTTGTTTAAGAACTATTTTGCTGTGATTTTGTGAACGTCGAATATAATTAATATTCCCACTGCCAAAACATGAAAATAGTCAATCCTTTATTTATATATTATGCAATATCAGCGCCTTAATACTTTATATGTTAGTATGACCACAAAGAGGATAAAGAGAATATAAGAGTCAATCAAATTCGAACGGAGAATAGAATATTCGTATATTTGAAAACGCATACGATCGTCACGTAAACTTCTCCTTCCTGTAAGTAACAAAAGAAGAAAGAAAGTAAAGTCAATTCTGTTCAGATATTATCTGTGACGTGTAGGTTTATTCTCGTCTATTTCTTTAACTAAACACTGAGTTGCATCCTATATAGCAGTATTAATAGGAGAGCCTGTGGTTGGTAATCTGTTACCCCATTTCAAAACGTATTCTGTCGAGTGTTCAAGAGAGCTCGTCAAAGTGGTGATCATTATTTATTTCAGTAACTGTTTCCATCGTGACCAGACTCCTCATTAGTTTCTCGAGTAACCTGCATGGACTCCTCTAGATGGGGAGGCATAAATGTGTACATGAAAACTAAATAGTTTCTCTTCGTGTGTATAAACAAGTTAATATTCAATGATTTCATTGATTTTATTTGATTCACGATTATATAATACACTAGGCAATAGCAGACTTTAAACAGGACCTTAGTGTCCAATTTGATAGGTAGTCAACCATGCACTATGCATAAATTTGCCTCTTTTCGTTTCATTATTCATGCTTTTGTTTTAGTGTGACATGATTGCTCATTGGTGTTATGATTCTAAATTTTTGATAATCCTGTTAAAGAAATCCTTTTTACTCTTCAACAACAACGTAACAAAAAGGGAAATAAACAACTATCGTTTACTATAAGATCCGCACAACAAAATTCCAACGTATAAATACTTTCTCATCAAACGATACATTTTACGTACTAATTGACCTGTTTGTAGTACGCCTTAATTCGTAACAGTCCTGTGGCTAAGTGTGAAAAAGTTTAACTAAAATTGCTCACTTGAATGTTATAATGATTAGAAAAATAAAGTAGATACAGACTGGCACATACAAGCGTATACTGTTGTACGCTAAACGTTTGGAGGGCTGTGAGTGGGAACGGAAGGAGAGGGGGTGGGGCAGGATGTATACTAATCCGATGTTCAGTACTATAAAAGTTATCTCGGAGATTCTCACTAACACCAATCAATCCCATCCTTTCTATATTCTATTAGGCCTTTTAGTAATTTATAGCGTCAAATATCCATTATTTATTACACATATGTTTGTACAGGGCCATATTTTACTTTTTCCTCGTGTAGATTTTAAGTGGTCGCGGTACAATGACTGACCACTGAGCTTAAATATGGAGTCAGACATTGAAGGTGAGATTTGATTTATCTTCAATATAATTCTTAAATGTTCATACTCTTTTCTTCTTGTTTGCTTTACGCAGCTGGAATCTCATGACTTTTGTGTTGCGTCATAAAAACGACAGACAATCAGTGGAAGTTTAACCAATACTACAATGGGGTATGCACGAAAGGGGGCGGGGGGGGGGGGCTTTTTCGCTATGAAATACATGTATTATAAATTGTACGTAGCACACCTTTTAACACTGTATTCAAGTTCACCACTCCTAGTAATTAATATTCTTCATGACATTCAATGTTTGTTTACTACACAGAAAAGAAGAAGCGACTGATAAGTTCACTAAAGTCAACATACACAGGTCAATATAACGCAGTACAGCCTATACCTTACATCAGAGATAGACTGTACTGTGTGGATAAGGTATTTGTTGAGGGCAGTGTCCACTTCTTGGTTGCTAATGAGGCAGGTGTGCGAGGTCAAGAGACTTCATGGGAACGGTTAGAGTCTTACAAGAGAATCTATAGCGATCGTCGTATCAAATCAACAAGATGTATAATAGAGGGTGAACCTGGATACGGTAAATCAACTTTGACCCTACAGCTTGCCTATGATTGGTGTAACGGTGTCCAGGATTCCCCGTTTGGTGACGTAGAAATACTCATCCTTCTCAGGTTAAGACAACTCGGTGGTGTGAAGTCGATCTACAGAGCCATCAATCGCTTCCTTGCGTCTGGTTCTCGTTTATCTGATAAAGATATTGAAGATGTTCTAAAGAATACTTCCTCCGTAGAGATACTTCTTGATGGCTATGACGAGTATCCTGATCAAGATAAGGTCACAGGAAATGACGTCAGAAGCATCATCATGAGAGAGATGTTCCCAAATCATGATGTAACTCTGACGACAAGATACCTGCCAAAGAAGTTTCCGAAATTGACAAAACGAGTAAAACTGACTGGATTCGATGACAAGGCGCGAGATGAGTATCTCCGTAAGGCTGTCGTAGGTAAAGATCGAAAAGCTCTGAAACAGATTAAACAACGACTCCGGGAAAACCCCATCTTAGCTGATCTTTGTCAGGTTCCGCTCTTCTTCGTAATGTTTGCTCACATTGCTCATGAAAATCAGGAGTTTAAGAAATTCAAATCTGTCACGAGTTTCTTTAAGTACATGATCACGTGCTTTCATGAGCACATGCGCAATAAGACCAGTGACGACAATGTTAGGCAATTGATCCTAAAATTTGAAAGTGAACATGATGAACTGAACAAACTAGCTTACGAGGGTCTTAGTAAGGAAGACCAACAGATTGTCTGGAGAAAGGATGAAATGGTAAAGCGACTTGGTCAAGAATTTTACGATCAGTATGTTGGCGTTGGTATCCTTGTCGAGGAACAAGTTCTAAGTGACAATGACACGGCGTATACTGAGAGCTTTATCGTTCACGTAAGGTTCTATCACAAAATATTCTGTGAATTTTACGCCTCTTACAGGTTAATGCTAGTCGTATTAGAACAAGACGTCTCTGAATTAGGACGATTCTTTAGGTGGATGGATCCGATTGACCTTCAGTATCTCTATCGCTTTGCTTGTGGACTGAGTCCTGCCGCAGGAGGGAAAATAATCCAGTACTTGAAGAGCATTAATGGCGGAGACAAGTTTGCAATCCTCTGTATCCTGGAACAAACTGGTATGGTTGATGACATCAAGGACACCGTCAGGGATCTGTGTTCAAGACTAGTGGAAATCAATAACAGGCACAGTAGATTACTACAGAGATCTACCATCCAGCTAATTGAGATAGCAGCCAGATATGACGTAAGTATTCATATTATAGTACAAGGAATAATTCTACGAAGGTTTACTACCTTACAACAAACATTCTTTTTAAATATGCACTAGTAAAGAAGAACATGTTCGCACAAATAACTAAACATATATTAATACTTATTACATGGTATGAGCCAACACAGATCTCACTGTCAGAGGTTGTTTTCGATTTTGGATATCACCACTGGACTAGGTTTTTGTCTTCGTTAAACTGAATTGTTATTATTTATAAAAATATACCTATCCTCAGATATAGGAACATTTCCAAAAAAACAATCTGACTCCATCCGTTTCAGTGATATTGCAGTAAATTGAAAATGACAGTTATTCGTTTAAATCGTAAATATTGATACGATATGCTAATTATTCGATATTCCTTTAGAGACAGTTGCTGTAGAGGATGGTTCACAACAATTATATTTCCAGGAGGGGATGCATAAAACTCTGTTTGTGTTTAGTTGATGCAACTATGACACTTCCAACATTGAAAATACTGTTATAGGTTTGCTGAAAATCACTCGATTACAGTGCACCCGGCAATTAAAATTACTTCCTGTCACAAACTTGAATTATTTTCCAAGTTTATTTAAGCCAATCAACTTGAAAGAAACATAAATCCAGTTGAATGTGTAGTCCATGTATGACGTCACGTACTCGTTCCACAAAGTGAATAATCTGTAGTGTTGTATATCTAAACAACCGTACTAGCTATATCTAGCTGGAAGCTGGATCGATCTTCCTTGTTTCTCTAGCTATGTGAATCAGTATGTATTCTCAAACTGTTCATCTTAACTTCCTATGTAGGCAGTTTCTTCGGCCCGATGGGAATCAATATGCTGAGATAATCGACAAAGTTAGAACACGCTCTCACCCACATAGAGAAAACATAATACCATAATACAAACACACGAATTGCTACCACGATCTAATGTAAGTTGGCCTGTATATGTCATTAACATTTTGATATAAGCGAAGTTTTAGTTTTACAGTTAAATTAGCCATTCCTTATGTTGATTGAGTAAACAGAGGGTAGGTGGTGAAGTAGTGTTACAACTTGGTTAAATAGTATATAGTATAGCTCTGTGTTACTATATAGGAAAAGACGAGATCGCGGTATGGTCTCCGAAGCCCAGGTTATTATTATCTTCACTGTATTAATTTACTTAAGATTTCCTTTTTATTCATTAAGAGAACTGGGTTTAAAAGCCTCAGTTATCAGTTCTTAACGATCAAAAACGATCAGAGGATGAAAGGCAATATTGACTTTTTTTTAAGTATATCACAGCTCAACCAGTGATGTGCGCCACCACGCACTCCTTCCCACCTCAGTCATCGTTCGGCATTCCTTACATTCAGTTGGGGAAGTTTAGGATTAGTACAGTCTTGCGTTTACTCCTATAAGATAGACCTATAAATCATAATCTAAATATGACATTAAAATGCACCATGCAACTATTAGAACGTTTATTTGACTCCTAGGACATGGCCCGAAGACGGCTTCAATCACGCTAGGCCTACACCTCCTTCTTTTTTAAAAATGGCCACTTGCCCTTCCATGCATAAAGGTCCAGCCCTACCTAGGTCAACCACTTCTCACCCCCCCCCCCCTCCCTCCCGCAATTGAAATTCTGTGCACGATACTGAGCTCAACCTACTCCATCACTCACCTTCCGTACGTATTATTGTATGGCATGCAATTTGATGGGCAATGACGTAATATTTCTAAAATAAAACTGTAGGTTACACTTGTGTCTATCAAGATTAGACAGGAACGTAATAAACTCATTAAGAGTGTATATTACGTCTACAGAATAGGATATACCGATTTATCAAATAAGATTAAAGTAAACAGTGAGAAATACATTATATACTGTTCCTACACTGTACCTTACATACTACAGTTGAATTAGTAAATATTTGAATCAGTGAATTGGCTTCAGCATAAGATTCTATCACTGTTTCTATCAACGTAATAATGAGACATGCATGTATCCTAACTATCATTCGTTTAACAAGTGACGTCATATTCTGTATAGTGAGATTATACTTTTCACTTGCGTCTATATCAAGATTGGATACGGATATAGGAACGTAATAAACTCATTAAAAGTCAATATTAAGTCTACAGAATATGATTAACCGATTGAACAAACAATATCAACCTAAAGATAATACCTACTGCTTGGTAGGTAAATAGTGATTGTTTTATAAAATCAATGGAATTCAAGTACATCAGATTATTAAGTATAAACCTTTAGGTTTAAGGACCGTTTAACAGTCAAGGAGTGATTCATTGTGTCACTTTACTATCAAAGCTATTAACCCATGATTATATTGAACGCATGTAGGAGCATTGAAAGTATAAGGTTTGCTCTACTCGAATATATAGAAGAATATATGTCAACAGCATAATGCTTTGTGATTGTACTGGTTAGGTTATGAATTTGTTTCAATCATGAAAAAAATACACATTTAAAGCAACCATGCAGGGAAACTTTCAAATTGTATATATTATGTTCATTTTTGAAGTGAAAGTTGTTTAGTTAATGACCTATTTATTCATGGAATTTTAGTATATTGATTAACATCGAAACCCAAACTATACTTCTAAAAGTACAATAAACGTCTTCGTATCTGTCAGAATATATCTGTCACGTCGATGGCAAATATTGTATCATAATCACCCACACCTTAATTTTCAAACATTTTCAATATACATCGATGTACAATATGAATAACTTACGAGGTGTTTAATGGGCTTGAACCAAATGTTAACGTGCAAAGGGACATTCGAATGCCAAATAATTCATAAATATTTATGCCACAAGAAAGTAATGCAAAGTGTGTCTTTGATTTACAATGCAACACATCTAATTAATTTAAGTTTTACAATCCATCGAAATTTCTCCTTCTTTTGGAAATTAAATCATCACCTCCAAATTCCGAGATAGAATGTCAGCATGTCGACACACGTCCCCCACTTTATGAAGGGTTGGGGACACAATATTGAATGCCCCCCCCCCCTCACCTTTAGTGACTGACTCGCGTTAATGACTCGTGTATCTCACAAAGGAAGTTGAAACATTGTGCTACATGAGATCAGGAGTTATAAATGTTTTGATTCCCATCTGCTCAACCCCCCTTCACTTGATGGAAAATATAACTTTTCAACTGGCCCATACACCACTGAGGCTAGCTGCTAAGCCAGCAGTCAATGAAAAGCCCACAGCATTCGCTAATCTCATTCCAGTATATAATTTTATATTTTATAGAATGTTGTATTTCACGTACAAGCAATATAATAGTATTTGTAAATTATTTTGTGCATTCAGTTTGGTTAGCAATGTCATTCATGATAGTTTTAAGTGTTTTTGAGATAATTATAAATTTCAAAGGAGTTTGGAGAGAGATACATACATGGTCCTTAAGCCTGGGTACTAAGCTGATAATCTTGTTGTTGTCATAACAATTTTAATCATTATGCCAAGTACATACAGGACCATAGCCTGTGGGGGGGGGGGGGCAAGTAGAGCTTATAAAGTACCGTTAAGTCCTATTTTATCCCCACAAATTGATTTTAATGTATGATTTTTTTTTCCAATTTACCTTTTTCATTGGGAAGTGTAAATTCCTAAAACATGAGATCTCAAAATTAAGAATGTTTAGATGCAACTAACAAGGCATGGGAAGTGCCATTTCCGGCAATATGTGCGACGTGTTTGGCAACATTTTCTTGCTACGCTGCGCAACAACCGATGATGCACTCCGCTTAGATAGTGTCATCACGGTCCCTTTTAGGAGATGGCCCATCCACTAAAGATTTCCTCAAAAAGGCCCTGGTATATGCGCATCAAAGCATCACTATGTAACAGTTGGACGACACATAATGTTTCGATGTTCTTCAACTGTCCCCTAGAAATTCCACCCAGGCTACAGCCCTGAAGTATCTTTATTCCGATAAAGTGAATGTGCCCAGTACTGTACCCAATGTGCCAAGTAAATGTACACAATAATGCTTTTTAAATGTACTTATGATACCATATGTAAGCACGCTGTAGACATCTGTATAACTAGAAGATTTATTCTTGAGTGCAAAATTTAAGAATGTTTCCGTTGTGGTTTAAGTTTCAATTTTAATTATAAAGGCCCTAAGTTACCTCCGAATGTTAAATAGATAAGTGTAAGCATTAATAAGATGTGACCCCACCCGAGAAAGGCTTTGCTATATGCAAGGCGCTCGCGGTCATTCCTGCATTTTTCTCCATGTTCAGTCATTTAAGCCCCCACTTTTCAATCGGGATTGACGCACCTGCCTTATATTATAACTAGAAGGCCCTGTATGTGTTATCATGTGGATATCCATTTAAAGCATGTGAAAGTATGATAAAATCTATAGCTTTGTTTTCACTTCACTGAAGAATTAATCACATATTTTGAGTTACCGGACGTACTCTGATGCAACGATGAGGTACACTGTCCTTTGTTTTCTCCATAATATTCAGCAGGGTGGGGGCATCCCCAATTTTTACCCTGCCCCCCCCCCCAATAGAAGCAGCCTTGATGTGTGCATCCTATTATCATTGTAGAGGTTAATTTGTAGTACTTATATATGCCTCACAATAAACCAGCTCATAACAGAGGTTTTCGCCCCCACCCCTCCCTACATGTGAGTCGACTGCAACGATAAAATGTAAACGATGTCTATTTTGAGCCCCAATAGATACACTTGTATTTTTTCTTTAAACGGAAACTGGATTCAAGTTAGCCCTCGATATCTCTGGAAACCGGTAACAAGAAATATGTAGTAAGTTCGTTACCGTAGATTGTCCTGGCAATGTCCTGAAGAATGTCCTGGAAAAAAACAACGATGTTTGATCTTTCCTTTATATTATACTGAACAATTTGTCACAGTTTCACCTTGAACACATAGAACACCTCTGGACACCGGTAACAAGAAATATGTAGTAAGTTCGTTACCGTAGATTGTCCTGGCAATGTCCTGTAGAATGTCCTGGAAAAAAACAACGATGTTTGATCTTTCCTTTAGGCTATATTATACTGAACAATTTGTCACAGTTTCACCTTGAACACCTAGAATCTTTGAAAACTACCGCGGAATATTCTTTGGTATGCTCCTCTGATCTTTCATTGTCCGCACGACACAAATCAGCCAATGAAATATGTTGCTGGTCGCTAAATATGTCATGAAACGTAATGCATAGTTTGGCCATGCGGCTTATAATTTGGCGCCAAAGCTACTCAAGGAGTACAGGAACACCCGTATCTGTTTGTGCATACCTGTGTCACACACATTATTATTTACATATATACAAGCAGTTGATCATGATCCATTTCTACAAAGGCCTAGATCGTTGTTGTTGACGCTAATGTTGGTCAGCATTTGCCTTCCTTTCATTCACTTCTTTGTAAAAATTTGGGATTTAAATATCGGATACAATCATACAGACAAATGACCCAAGTTAATTGGTTGGTAAGTGTGAAGGTAAGGTGTAATAGGCCTGGTAGGGGAAGTTAGGCCTACATATAGTGACACGCTAGGCCAAGAACATACAATGTAGAATGTAGCCCCTAGGCTATAGTAGGATTTTACCTGATATCATTCTATGTCTTTCTAAATGAGTGGATTTTCTACGTGAGTTCCTGGCTATAGTAACCGACGACTCTCATAAGATCTTAGTGAACTAAACTTCGACGTATATTAGGCTATATGATAATAGTGAGCTCAATAAACAATCCAAACTTAAACTTCAACTACTTAGGCTAGAAAGGAAATGAAAAAGAAAAAGAAAACTTAAAATAAGGTTGTTTTTTTATAAAACACAAAAACAAACAGACCTACAAGCATTTCAATTCATTAGTCAAAGAAAATAATCACCACATCAGTTAGAAATTAGCAATTATCGAATATCTTAGCAATCATCACAGAACAGTTGACTGCAGGTTTTCTCGCATGCTGTTGGTTAGATATTTATTCGTCGTGCATGTTACATAAATATTACAACAATACCTAGCTGTCAATTTAATAAAAAATATCACCATTTTCCTTTAAAATTTCATGACCTTGAAAACCAACTTTTTGAAAGGCCTATATAGGCCTATTTGAATTTAAGCTACATATGAACGTAGTAGTTTCCAAGTAGGCCTACAGTGAATATCCATTTCACAAAGAAGTGACGCGTTTTGCCCAAAACTTTAATTTGAAAATGCGCCGTCACTTATTTTCACCTAGTATTAATATCAGGAAGAATTAATGTCAAAATTGCGCTCCCGTTTCTATTAGGTATTTCCAGAGAATTTTTAAAACTGATAACACAAACTATAAACATCGGTATACTGGTATTTAACTTCACTTTCCAAAACTTAAATAAACGTAGATTTTAAAGAACTCCAAATACAGATGAAGTTATAAGTGAAAGTCTTTTTAAAAGAGAAGAAAAACTGTTAGGAAACATTATATTTGTTAATAGTTGTACCTAGGCCCCTAAGCTGAAATACTGTACATTACTATCACTCTTGAGTTAAGATTACTCAATAAAAAACCTATTCAGAAAAGCAATTATTGTCACTTTTGTAGTAGGCCTAATTGATAGATTCTTATTGATATATTCTAAGTTTTAGATTCATATAAATTATCAATATAAATTTACCTAGCTGAGAAAAAAAAGGGAGAAAAAGAATCCAAATAAAAATCCTCTGTCCCTAATTTCCTCATGAACCTCTCTCTCTCTCACCAGACCTTTGATATTTATTAGGTTAATTGTTATTGAGAATTGGATAAATTACCAAATATATGGAATGAAATAAACAACTATTTCAAAAATGAAAAAATACTTCATATAAGTTCTTCTAGAAATAGATAAAAATCTTTTTTGACAATATTTGCTGTTAAATATGAAGACAATCTAGTTTTTACATCATTCCGAAGCCATATTATTAACTAAATTAGCTATCAGAATCAATAAACAATTATGTTAACCTATTTATCAACCTTTATTAATACTAATCCCAGTCCAACCCCCCCCCCCCCAAAAAAAAAAGAACCAAAACGAAAATATTAAAAACAAATAAGTAATATTAATTTCAATCTTTATGCATTTGTATCTACGGAACAAATCAAAATATAGTTAACAAATATTTCCTGCATGAACAAATATGTCTTTAAAACTTTACCACTGTCCTATTTGACACAATGCTTTAAATCTCTTGTTTTCACAACCTACACAAATATAATCTTCTTTTAATAAAGTCCTATTTCCATTTTTCTTTAAATAATTTATTTATTCCTGTTTATATATTATTTCCTCTTCAAAATCTACTGATTCTCGTTCGTTAAAATTCATTCCAACACATAACATTACATAAACACAACCTTAACGTCCGTATAATTCATCGCTTATATTCTCTTCCATTTTTTTTATCATTTATAAACATCCTTATAATTATTCTAATCGTAACCAAATCCAATCTATTTATCTCTATCTACTCTATTATCAGTAACTCTATTCTTTCATTCTAGATTCCTATCTCCTGTGTGTATCTACTAAACTGCTCTCCTAGAGTTGATGAGTCTGGTCTGAACCTTATCCTTAAGTCTGGTCTCTCTCTCTCTCTCTATCCTGAGTTCTCTCAAGACGCTGTGGATCACTGACGACAACAGGAGACTAACTAATGAAGAGTGGGCGGCCATCTTGTCTTACTCCTCACAGTGTAAAAGCTTGAAGGTGCTGTCGTAAGTATTCCGGTGTAGATGTTAGAATCATCATAACAGTTAAACAGGGAATTAATTTAATTAATAAAAGTTATCATTATTAAACTAACAATAAAGAATGTAAAATCTGCTGTATCTTATTGTCAAGGACTGGATTCAATTAGTTTGAGTGTATTTATTTGAATAAATTAGGCCATCGTTTAAGGAATTCTGTAGAATTTTTCGGTAAATGAAACAAACTTTAGGGATTAAAGGGGATTATTTAACTCGATGAAGGACCGTGTGGTGTCGGGGAGGGGGTTGGTAGGGTGTTAGTGATAAAATGTTCTTTTTTGTCTTGAATTAGCCTAGATTTTAAAGAAGAGGTGAGTCTTAAAGTGACACAAATGTTTAGTTTGGATAAAAAAAGGCACAAAGTTGTTGAATATTAATTGTCCTAATGAAAGTTATCAGCGTTTTATGAAGATGTTTAAAATGGTAAGCTGAATTGTTCAGTTGAAAACACAACAAAATTCTGAATAGCATGAAATTATTTTATTAAAAAGCTTTATGAGACAAAAATTAGAAACATTGATTTTAGAAAGCCTCCACAACATTGAATATTTTATTAATAATGTTTTGAATAAGAAAATGCAACACAACGTTTATTATTCAACTTGAATTAGTTTAATAAGGTTTAAAAAGACTCCAATAAAATACAAATTTTAATTATCAAATTTAAGACAAGAACAAACACTTAACAGATGATATTAATTCAAAGATAACAAACTCTAAATTACAAATAATTTAATTATAAACTCTGCAATTTACCGGTAATGTACATCTTTTACCATAAACACGAGTGGACGTGAATTTGTTAAAAATAAATAACTTTAAAATTGATAACAAAAATATAATTAACCGAAGCAACTTAAAAGAAAACC
Organism: Apostichopus parvimensis; assembly: GCA_000934455.1. Lineage (NCBI taxonomy): Eukaryota > Metazoa > Echinodermata > Holothuroidea > Aspidochirotida > Stichopodidae > Apostichopus > Apostichopus parvimensis. Next base: position 77,032 of record KN882839.1, read on the forward strand.
CGAAGAATAAAGCAATGGTAATCGTACCACTGGTATACTTAGAAAACAGTAGAAAACCAACATTTTAAGTAAAAGAACTAAAACAAAGGCAGTTGAAATTTCCTGACAGACTCACCGTCATTTCATAATTTGGCAGTTTATAATAAGTCATCCAAGTGCATATTATTTTATATATAGTCTATGGGTAGAATTGGAGTCGTTAGTACTTATTTGCAAATATAGTCCTAATAAATACGTAAGTCAATTTAAAGTCATGATCAAGTTAGCTCTTCGCTGAAATTTTACCACCCCCACACCTGTTTAAATATGTACACCTAACTACCCCACATGTCACTGTTATTCTTTCACTCTCTCTGACCCTATCATCACTTTTCTTATATTGATTTTGCTAGCAAGAGTCCCGTTATTTAGTTACATAACCTTATTTTCTTTATTTCTTACCTCCATTAATTGCCGGCTAAGAATACATTGTATAGTTTAACAGCTAGATACGTTAGCCTCGCTATTTACTTTTCTCAGACAAGAATAACGAGTCTTATTAAATTCAAATATTTATAATTTTCAATTAGTCATAATTGTCACTGAAATTGAATATTTGCCTTTTAACAAATCGTAACTCTCCATCCCTAACCCTCCCAGGTGTCTTTATATTATTTCATCAATCAACCACAGAACTGTCTTTCCTCTCACCTTCCATTACCACCCAGTCACACCACCCTTACCCACCTCTGATCTAAATTGCTATGGCATGAATTAATGTAATTTTGTTATCAGCGAGTCTGTTATGCTATAGATTCGTCCGCTACCATTACAAAGCCTTACCACCCGACTAATCACACACAATAAACATTATATAACACACTTCAAACAGGCTTTCATGTGTTTACATCAATAAATACCGGTACCGCCCGATGTTACATTATAACTGAGAAAAGAACATAAATTAACTTCCTTGACTTCAACTTTCCCGTTTAGTTCATTATTAGAAAAGTAAATTCTTGAAACCGAGATTATTTGTGATTTTGACAGGGCCTTTCTAAATTCTCACCATATTTGTTTTGATTGTTATTCTTAGAACGAGAACCAATAAAGATTTTTAGGAAGCCCGTTAATTCCAGGTTGCAGGTTCCCTTCACGCAAACACTACATATGTCTCCATAATTGTGAATATTCAAAGAAAGCCGTAACTCCCTCTTGCAGTACAGAGATATGGAGAGCTTATTCATTGGTTTCAGTCATTGAAGATCCCAATACATTAAAATACAAACCATTGAGTCAATAATGAAAAGTCTCAGACAACCCCCCCCCCCCCCCTCCCCGTCAATATTGAGTATGTAACACCTGTAACTACTGTAACTACTGTAAAGACCTAATTAGCATAATAATGGAGATGAAACGAGCTTGTCAAAGGATACTGAATTCAGCACTGAGATCGTTATGTGTCTAACACATGAATCATTGTCATGGCATTACAGGTTTAAACGAATGCCACACTTATGGAAGAAATCCGAGGCAGATCACATTCATTCCTCCTACTGATGCTTTGAGAAACGTGCTAGTTATTTGTTAAAATCTATGTCGCGCTAGGCTGCTGTAAGAACTGACTCCGTTTAGTACGGTAGAGGTAGAAATCGGTCATGTTCATATATTTTGTATCACCGATATTGTTTTTTTTTATGAATTAATAAGTGATATTAGATTTATTATTGTATAAAGTGTACATCAAGTTAGTACCAAAAACGTTTAAGTATAGGACAATTCAACTTGATCGAGCGTAAAGCATTTTATTTCATTTTAATTTTCCCTTCATTATTCTGTCACAATGAAGAACCAACAGCTCTTTACCGTCAGAGTGGGATTTCACAAGTTTTTAATTTTATATTGCATTTTGCTGTTTGATTTTGATGCCCGAAAAAAATCCCTGTTTTAAGAGATATCAGTCATATACTTGGCAAAGCAGACAGATTAACAATATGCAACCATATATGATCTGTCCTGTATACAACTTTAATACAATGTTCACGTGTTATTTAAGGTCGTGTGGCTGAGAAGCTGGCACGGTTTTTTTTTTGTACTAGATTATGTATTCCTCCCCATTATCACATCATAAATCTGTGTGTGATGTTTGAAGTTTCTTTCTCAAAAGTTAAAAGAGGTAAACAATGAAACCTGCACCGACAGAAGTGTTAAATAATTTTTGGTAGCACATCAAAAGAAGGATTTTCTTCAAAGAAATTCATCATTTTTGAGGGGTGTATAAACCTGAGGATGCTCTTGAAACACAAATAGGTCGTCTTGATGACTTAGGGATCATGATTTATCTGTTAAGTTGACTGTTTTTTAGTTAATTTTTGCTCTCTGGTTACCATAAGCTTTTATCGTCATCAATTTTGTGTCAAATAAATTATACCTTACACGATGATTACTTTACTTCGCTCCACAGGTTTAGGTTTTACCGTCTTCCAGATTCTGTTGCAGTTGAATCGATTCCCCCGTCCTTGAAATCAAGAAATGTTAAAGGTATTTGATAATGACGTCATTTTGAACCCTTCGTCCCTAGCTCAGTTGAGTAATGCATTAGAATCAATTTTTGGACGGTCTGATGTTTTGTAAATGACACGAAATTAACGCATTGAATACAATACAATACTCTATAGCCTCTCATACTTCATATGTATAAGTTCAAGCTATATACATGAACAAAGATCTTAGCTCAGTTTTAGTATTCCTATTAATAGTATATCTCATCAGTCATCTTCACATCAGTCTTACACGCTGTTCTGTTAATATTTCTAGATTATTACAGTGAGAAAAGAAAATCATGTAGCATACAATTAACTGGACCCCGACCAAGGGTGATAACGGGACATTTGGCTGGCTATCTGACATAATTTTGAGAAAATATAAATGCAATGTCGGAACTCAGTATTTCGTGTATAAAAACGCAATTCCATTACTCGATAACATTTTTACAGCTTCATTTACAGTCATTTCTATCCTTAACACATGATATTACTAAAAGAAACGATAGTAACAATGAAGGGTTCTGTGATGACTACTTAAGGAAGCTTACAATTTGTACTTAACATTTAAGTTGTTACTGTCTGTGACTGACCAAACATGTAAATTCACACGTGACTGGAATTCCCTCAATCTCACTGTGAGTTAATGTGTGGCGTTACAACTAATTGACTGTTTTTAATTAGCGAGGTAGTAATCGTTGAGTCTGACAAAGAATTCAAGTATGTTTAGGCTTAAACTTCCATCGCTGCTGGTGTGTTTGTGGTAGACCTGATTATTAAGGTAACAGGTTACTTTTACATGCACCTATAGTCTTTCCTTTAACGTTCAGCACAACATACAGCTTCAAAAGACTCCAGGTTTAAATAATGTTTATAATATAAAAGTAGTATATATCGTGCTACTTCACCACCTACCCTCGGGAGTCCAAACGGGTTTTTTTTTAAACGAGCACACAACTTTTTTTATTTTATTATTATTACTATATTTGTTTATTATTATTAATATTTTTTATATATTGTTGATTTCATATTTTCTATTTACATATTTACATATTTTTATATTTTATACGTGAACTGTCCAAAAGACTTTCTTACGTCCGTGCTCATCATTTTGCTCACGGTGTGCTCTTTGAGTCACTCATTTGGTATTCGTGTGCTCATCGCATCCACCGCAACGCGCGTTTTCTCTGCATTTACTGTTTCTGCTTCACTGTATTGATGCGACCGTCCGTTCTAGCAACATGTTCAACTTGGGCCTGTCCTGCAGCACCACCGATCCCCAATAGTTCGGTATGACCAAATTAGAAGTCGTTATATATAATGTTCGGTCAATGTACCGATTACTTTAATCAAGCGTTCTGCAATCCTATTCGTTCAGGTTTTTAGGTTACTGAAATTTATTGTTATTGCTTTACAAAATATACTTATACATGTGTACATTTATCTTTATATAAATACCTAGACCTATATATACTTTAAGAAGTATACTTTTATAAATATATAAATACCTATACATAGGCGTAGGAGCCCAATTTGATTTGGAAGGGTGGGGCGAGGGGGGTTGTAACGACTTGTCCGAAAAATATAACCAAATTTTTCGCGCGCTCCACGAGCGTTCAACATGTCATATCATATAGGCATGCATCGGTTATTACATCACATGCCAATTACAAACAATCATATGCCGTGTTATTGCCCTTCCATATTGGTAATAATTTTGGGGGAAGTCGTTACAATAATA